>VYZV01031096.1:105811-119122 GCA_013401275.1 Pandion haliaetus | reverse complement strand
CACGGCCGAGGCCCTGGTCGTGTTTTCCCCGCTCGTGGATGAAGAGTAACAGCCACAGGAGCAGGGGCGGGATGGCGGGCTGTGCTCCGTCAGTCAGCAGGAGTGCCTGTGGAGGCAGGGAGGGATGTTAAACTGTTTTCTGCTTCTTTGCGGCCTCTTCCCACCCCGAGAGAAACACGGAGGTCTGTGCCAAGGGCTGTGTGCTGGAGAGTCTCTCCATAGGTGAAGGCCCGTGCACACCTGAGTTTTTAAAAACTGTGGTTCTACATTAATTAAGTCTCTCTAATCAGCCGTAAATGTCACCTCTTTATATTTAATGCCTCCATCTCTGCAATACCTGAGTGCCTTGGACATGCGCTGATAAATTCCTATTTCGTCTCCTGTCTGCATGTAAAGTGGGAGCTGTGGTGGACACAGTTGTGGAGATCTTCACTTCTCGCCTCCTGCCTGGCGAAGAGAGAGCCCTTCCCTCTCTGACCACCCTTCCCTTACACCAGAGTCTCCTTGCCACAGGCACAGCAAATACTTGCCAAGCTGGGAAGAAAATTGTTTTGTTCAATTAGTAAGTCGACTCTAAAACAGTGTGTCCTAAACTGATGGTGTTCGGTTAAAGTTACAGTACACCCTTACCATTTACTGCCAGGGAAGTAACTAAAAGACCAATCCCCTCTCCCTTTCTTTTTATTCCCTCCTTTTTTCCCCCTTCCTTCTTCTGCCACATCACAAATCACTTTTTAGAAAAGCAGAAACCAGTGGGAAATGGTTAAAGAATCCAACCCTTCAGTGTTGGTCAGGTCCCTTGATGTGGTAGGTTGACCCTGGCTGGATGCCAGGTACCCACCAAAGCCGTTCCATCACTCCCCCCTCAGCTGGACAGGGGAGAGAAAATATAACAAAGGGCTCCTGGGTTGATACAAGGACAGGGAGAGATCACTCAACCAATTACTGTCAGGGCCAAAACAGACTCAACTTGGGGAAAATTAACTTAATTTATTACCAATCAACCAGAGTAGGGTAATGAGAAATAAAACCAAAATCTCAAACGCCTTCCCTCCACCCCTCCCTTCCTGGGCACAGCTTCACTCCCAGATTCTCTACCTAACCCCCCCAGCAGCTCAGGGGGACGGGCAATGGGGGTTACGGGCAGTTCATCACGCGTTGTCTCTGCTGCTCCTTCCTCCTCAGGGGCAGGACTCATCACACTCCTCCGCTGCTCCAGCGTGGTGTCCCTCCCACGGGAGACAGTCCTCCACAGGCTTCTCCAATATGAGTCCTTCCCACGGGCTGCAGTTCTTCACAAACTGCTCCAGCATGGGTCCCTTCCACGGGCTGCAGTCCTTCAGGCACAGACTGCTCCAGCGTGGGTACCCCGTGGGGTCACAAGTCCTACCAGAAAGCCTGCTCCGTGGGCTCCTCTCTCCACAGATCTGCAGGTCCTGCCAGGAGCCTGCTCCAGCGCAGGCTTCCCACAGGGTCACAGCCTCCTTCGGGCATCCCCCTGCTCCGGCGTGGGGTCCTCTGCAGGCTGCAGGTGGATATCTGCTCCACCGTGGACCTCCCTGGGCTGCAGGGGGACAGCCTGCCTCACCATGGGCTTCCCCACAGGCTGCAGGGGAATCTCTGCTCCGGTGCCTGGAGCACCTCCTCCCGCTCCTTCTTCACTGACCTTGGTGTCTGCAGGGTTGTTTCTCTTACATGCTCTCACTCCTCTCTCCGGCTGCCGTTACCGAGCCCCCCAACTTTTTTTTTCCCTTCTTAAATATGTTACCACAGAGGCACTACCACTATCTCTGATGGGCTCGGCCTTGGTCAGCAGCGGATCTATCTTAGAGCCAGCTGGTATTGGCTCTGTCAGACAAACGGGAAGCTTCTAGCAGCTTCTCATCAGAAGCCACCCCTGTAAACCCCCCACCCCCACCCCGATACCAAAACCTTGCCACAGAAACCCAGTACACTTTATCATTATTATTTAAAGGACACCTTTCATTAGCTGTTACATCTGAGAAGAGAGTTAAGGAGCTTGACCTCTGAATTGTGACCAGGGCTTAAGAAGTAAATAACTAAGTTCTTCTCAGTTCCTTCACTGCCTCTATGCTAAGCACGAGTCGAAGATCTGCAAGTCCTCTGCCATCAAGGCTGCTAGTGTTCGGGTGTTGCCATTGTACTGGCATTGTGGCAGACAAATGGCCAGTCCATTTCGCTGCCACATTTGTCTCCTGCCATCAGTCATCTGCTTTCCTTGTGTTTCCTTTTTCTCCAGCCGGTTACTATCCCAGGAGGGCCTGACAATTTAGTTGTCATTCTCTGTAGAGGAAGAATGACAAAAGACTCCCCTGATTCACTGAAAGCAACAGACAGACGTATTTAACAGTGGTCAAATAGTCACTCTCAAGGTCCGCCGGGAAGACAGTGGATAGGCATATTGCCCATTTTACAGGTGGGCTTACTGTGACTATGATGTTTAGTCCAAGATTTCTAACCTCTTAATTTTGAAACTTCTGACCTGTGTACGCAAAGACGCATCTTTGTGTGTGGTAACTGCGACTGGAATTAGGGGGTAAATTATGAAGGAACCAAAGCCTTGTTTTAAGATACTGAGCCTCTGCACTCCCAACAGTTTCATGTGAAACTGAAATTTTCAGTTTCATGTCCCTGAATATCAGCCCTATTCCTGTATTTCATTCTGCACAGACAACATAAATAAAAATTACTGAATACTTGGGAAAACTATAGGCGTTATGCTGGCGCGGCAGAGGAACACGCTGGGTCGACTCAGTGTGAATGATAAAGCGTAGTTCACTTTATTAGCCCGAATAGCGCTTATTTATACAGTTTAGGTTAACATGAGTTAACTTCTGATTGGTTTAAGCAACTAGATGCACACGGGTTAACTTCTGATTGGTTTAAGCAACTAGATACACACGGGTTAACTTCTGGTTGGTTTATGATACTCTTCAAGGTCGCAGTGTCCTTGTTGTTTTACTGTTATCAGCCTGACTTGCAGTTTCAGCTCGGACTCGCGGCCTAGTCTTGCTACTTATACTAAGTTCAGAACAGGCTCTGCTCGTACAACTGTTCTGTGGATTCATATGCTTGCTCTCTGAGCCATTCTCCAACAGCGTTAATAAGCTGTGTAAGATTGGTCAGTGTGTTAGTGACAAAACAATTATTTAAATAGAAAGGGGTATCAATTTTTAAGTTTGTTCTTGTTGGTGTGTTTTGTTAAGTCTATCCTCTGGTCACGAGAGCATATTTCTCTTAAAAATAAGCAGAAAGCAACATTTTGTTGTTGAGTTGCAAGGTAGAATAAAAGACGTTTTTCTTTCCAGTATTCCTAGTTTCTACTAACCAACATTTTAAGGAGACTTGTGATAACACTTCTTCGGACTGCATGTCACGGAAGAGTGGTTTAGAAAATAGGCATGCCTCAGAGAGGCAGGGTTATGGAGCCAAGTTTTATTACCTGCTACTGCCCCAAAGACAGCAGGTACTTATTAGGATCTACATTAGTTACATTTAGTAATGTTTTAAAAATAGCTCTGGTTCTTCTCAGCACGTGTTCAGTCCTCCTTTCTTAGAACTAGACTTCAATTCTTCTGGTTTTTTTCTAAAAGACTGGAAGACTGAGGAATTTTGCTGATTCAGTGAAGTCTTTCACTGACCTTATTTGTATGTTTGAAGTACTAACATTTTGTCTCAAAAAAAATTCCATCCCAGACAATCGGTATCATTAGCAGCAACTCAGCAACTTTGGCTCAAATCTATCTTTTGAAGGCTCTGAAATGCGTTCTTTTGCCCTTAATTTCTGTAAAATTTCAGATTTATTGATCTCTGTACACAAAGAGATCTCCCTATACAGTTCTATACCTGTTTATGGATGCAGAGGCATGACTATTAAAAAAAAAAAAAGATCTTGAGAAAACAGAAAACATGGATTTTGCTAGATCTACAGTTAAATCTACATATTCTGGTGGTGTTCTAAAGATTGCATGTTTTACAGAACAAATGCTGGAGTAAAGAGCCATTGTCCACCTGGATATAAAATTGCTCTTCTCTGTGCAGAATCTGCAGGGCGATGCTTGGAATTTGTGCAAATATTTAGCCTGGTGGCACTCTGATTCAGGACGGGGTCAGACAGCCTGCTGGAATATTCAGCTGCAACATAATAGCAGTTCTTAAAATACTACAGCTCAAAAAGCCACCATTTAGTCTTTTCTCAGCTGTCTGTTGAGTCAGCCACTTGTGAAAGGGCAATAAACAGGAAGAAATTCAGGAATAAGGATGGCAGCCTTCGATAACTCTCTCAGTTTTCATAAACTCTCTTCGTCAGTTCAGAAAAAATGAAAAATTATAAAGTACACGAGCAAAGCATGTGAGTTTTTTGCACTATATTTAGGTTTCTCTCTTGAAGGAAAGGTTTCAAAAAGGAATAAAGTCAAATGAGAATGTTCAATCTATTCAGAAATTAGTGTTTGCATATGTTTCTGTATATTGTACAGAGTTTTGCAGGGAGCTTTGCTGTTTACTGTATCCAAATTCTACTTCATGATCCTTAATTTCGAGCTGACCCAGATCTAGTGATGTATGGAGCGGCCTAGGAACAGTTGCAATGGTATTATTCGCACAGGCATTTTGACATCCATCAAAATGAAGGATACCGTGGTTTCTCCCCACTTCTCAGGGTGCACCCTCCTGTCCACAAAGTGCCCCATCAGTTGGGTGGTCAGAACTATTCAGATGTACAGCTCCAAAATACCTCCCTTGCGTTGCTACCTTAAAGATGCTTCTTAACTCCTCTTACTTCAGTGTGATCGCTCGCACGTTTATTTTCATTCTCTACTATCTTTAGCAGACTTTGGGAGTGTTAAAATAAACATTATTTGCCTAGTCATGTGGCCCTACTCCATTTGGCAAACACCAGTCTGTTTGCTGTCTTTTTAATGATTTTATTGCTGTCCTTAGTATTTCACTTTCTCAGAGTGGTGAGAGTTAAGGCTTATGGCAGAGTTACTCCTGCAATGTCAGCAGGGGTGGTACACAGGATTGTTTTCTCATTACCTCCGGGGGGGCGAAAAATGGTTGGCCTTTAAGGTATGTGTGAATCCATGGCTTTCACAGCCAGCTTGGAAATACAACCCATGACAGCTTGCCTTCTGATTCCAAATTTCTTCAAGGATTAATGGGACTGTGGCAAAACACAGCTTCTCCTGTACTGAGCAGTCCTCATCATCTTTCTTGGATCTGGGGAAACTCAGTCCAAGCAGGCACTTAAAGGAAACATGGGAAAATCCGGCAAATACTTGAGAGAGAATGAGACTGTGAGAGCCAGCGGGAAGCAGGTTGTCACAAATACAGGAGCTTAGGCAGCAACTAAGTTGAACATGACAATGAGACATAGCCATAAGGGTCACATGTGAGGTGTTTGCCTTGATTTTAAAAACAGTTCTTATTAAAGCTGATAGACATTTTTGCTTAAAAGAAAACAATGGTGAAGGGTCAGCCTCAGGATTTAGCCCATTTAATGTTCTTTGCATAATGCCCAGCAACGTGCAAAGCCAATTTCCTTAAATACCTGGGTGTCATTAGCACATGGAGGCTTTACCATCAGTCTTTCCTTTTATTTGATATAAACCACAGTGAGCTCATTTGGTATTAATGGAAATCCCATGGGTTCGCATGCTGTCATTTAGCATTAATTAATGTATCTTTGTTTAAATTGTGTTAGTCCCCATCCAATAGCTGTGACGCTCTCAGAAAGTTCTCAAAGGAATCGATTTATTTTCTTTGGCTTCATGATTGCCGCCCATACTTGTCATGCACATATGTACTGAATGACGAAAGGATTCAAGGTGCTTAGCCATCCAAAGATGACAGCTTAATCACACAGCAGCACAGTTGCACGCATATGTTTAAGAAGTGGGGAAAATCTGTACCAAAAGCTTTCTTCAAGGTGTGGGGGTCCTTACAATGCCTGTTGTAACTGTAGAGCAGGATAGGACCTCAGCCCCTCTCAGGGTTTAGCATTGTCTCTGTAGGCAGCGATTTTTTGGACTCACTACCTCCTAAAAAACTATGTTTACAGCATTCCTCTGGCTCAAGCTGGAAACCATTGGGGGCAAATTGCAGTTCAAATATCTGACAGAGCTTCTGACAGCGAAAGCTCTTGTGAGCGTCAGGATGGTTCTTAAAGTCAATTCAATAGTTAGATGAGATTTCATTAAAATAAAAAATTGGAGATGTCTGCAAATATTTGAGTAGGAAACAGTATTGTGTGCATTCTACCATCACACTGATGACACTCATTGTTTAATCTGTCATAATTACCATTGTAAAGTATGTTTTTTCAGAGGTTTACAGTACAGCTGTTTTGTTCACTGCACGTTTTCAACCTCTAAGCTGTTTCTCTTTTTCTCTTTAAAAACAAATTAAAATCAATTTGACTGCTTTGAGAGCTCTCCTTTAGAGAGAGCAAAACAAAGAGTCAGGGATGTTGTTATGCAGAGCGGCAAAGCTGGACCAGATCCTACTCGCTGGTTGTGCATGCGGCTGAGTGTTACTTTAGTGCCTGTGCCTGGTAGGAAGGGGGCAGAGTTAGTGAACAGGTGGTATGAAGCTGCTTCTGGAGGTCACAAAAAGAACCAATTAGCCTTGTATTTTTCACATCCCTTCTTGTTTTCCAAGGAGACACGGTGGTGATCCCATGGTTCAGTAAGGTGGGCTGTGAGAGAAATGGCTCTGTAATGAACGTTTGTCCCTGGCTTGCCTGGCAGTGGGATTTCCACTCTAAACATGAGGTCCTTTTCTTGGCTAACAGCTTTGTTCCAGGGATCTCAACGGTGATGTCCCTCCCGCACACTTCATCCCGTCAAGCTTCTGTCCTTACTCTTACCCTGCCAGGTGGCAAGAATGGAGTTCTTCCCACTGGTGTCCTGCTAATGTCCGTAACTTGCTGACTCTTACTTACCATGGTGGTGGCTGTGATGTGAAAGTTAAATGTATCGACAGGGCAAAATCATGGCCTGTTACATTGCTTTATTGATTAGAAGGAAAGAGTGAACTGTGTTTTCGGGTGATAAATGTGGGAATCTGGAGGTCTAGCCTCAACTCTCTCTTTTGCCATAGGTTTCCTCAGGAAGATCTAATGTCTCTGTGCCTGAGTTCCTCTCATAAGACATGACCAGTGTTACATAGAGATGCTGAATGGATAAGTACCCCCTGGCAGGGAACGAATCTCCAGGATGCACACAGCACACAGGCCCCTGCCGTGGGTAGTGATGGCGAGTGGCTATCATCAGGATTGTGTTGCTTGCCCCTGAAATGCAGTACCACAGTCCGGTGGTGAGGCCACCAGCTCTTCACAAGCAGTGAACAGTGGCTGGAAGCGAGCAATTCCTTATTGCAAGACCGGACCAGCTCCTTCCCGCATTTCAGGAGTGGGGACTGCAGCACAAGGGGAGACGCTCTGAGAAGCCGGTGCATCTGCGCAGCTCTCCGTGTTGCCATGCAGGGCTCTTAGGCGCTGAAAATGTGGCAGCCTGCCTGAGCTAATTATCTCCCCAGCTCTTGAGAGGGCTAGTCCAGGCACGGCACTGTGCTGACACAGCTGTCCTGCTGCTGGTTCCCCGGCTGGCCCCATCCAGGGGATCCCAGCGCTGTGCTCTGTTGCAGAGCGTAGCTATGCCTGTAGGAACTTTTCACAGGTAGTCGCAATGCTGGAAAAGTATTTAATTCACTGCTATGCAAATAGCCCTGTGGGCTACAGCTAGGGAGGAAAATAGGCTTGTTTCTCTTGGGCTACACCATGTAGTCTGCGTGGGCAGAAAGACAGAGTGTTGTCTGTTGTAAGCCCCTGACACAAGGTCAGAGAGCTGTGCCAGTGCAGAGGCCTGGTTGGCCAAACTCCCCCCTTGTCTAACTCCACTGACCTTCTTTGAGCTAATTCAGGGATGTCTTTGGCCCAGCAAGTTCAGCTAAAGCAGCTGTGATTGCCCTAACACAAAGTTTCCTGGGTTTGCTGGTATGTATTTTAAGCTTCTTGCTATGTCAGTGCAGTTTCTTGCATTTCCTATTTGAACAGTTCCTGTCGGAAGCATGTATTGTTTGGGAAGACGTGGCATTAATTACTGTGTGAATTATTTGTTGTGTGGGTACCGTGGAAGAAATAGATGGGCACTATTCCAAATGGTCTTTAATGAGTTCAGTCATCCAAGATCCTGATTTCCATCTCATAAATAATAAACTGTCCTCAATATGCTAATTCAAATTTGCCTTTAAATTGCTTATTTTAATTTTGCAGAGGAAATAATCAAGAAGAAAAAGTTCTGAAAAATACAAGCCTGCCCTGTTTCTGTGGCAGGGCACTCAGAGGTTGCAGTGTCTCATCTTCGTCCCCACGCTAAGTCCTGAGACAGTGAGCATGTGACTGGGCTGGTAATGGTTTCATGTCGTGAAGAGTGAAGTTTGAAACGTAATGAACGAAAATATATATGAAATCTTTGCTCCATAAAGGAAGGGTCCTTAATATAACCTTACGCAGTGAGCTCTTTGCCATCTCCTTTTGATGGGATCTCCACTCTCAATTTCCGCTGCTGATCGTTTGCTGTTCGGGCCAGTGGAGGCCAGAGTGTTGCTCTGACAGTAGGCCTAGCCTCTGGCAAGGTAATAGTGTGTGCTCAGCAGTGACCCATCTGCTTCATCAAATGCAACATAAACAGTCCTTTAGACAAGTCTCATCTAGTCTTGCAGTAGTGGGTGAAGATTTTTCAAAAAGCCTTCTCATATTTGCGGATGCCTGTACGAGGCATGAATGTACTGGTAACTGGACTAACGATTTCCCCACTCCGCTAACTATGAATAGAAATATTTGTGCTCCAGGCAGGCAAATCATTACACTCAGAGAGTTTGGTACCAATCTAACAGTTAGCCATGAGATTTTTCTGTTCTGAAAACATCCTTTTCATTCTTGTTTTTTTCTTCCTCTCAGCATTTTATCTTCAGTAAACACATACCATGATTTTACAAGAACTTGTGGTCTCTGGGCTGTCTGTAAGTCCAGACTAAACAATAGAACATAGCATAGCAAAAATACTGCAAGAAAATAAAAAGAAATGTATTTTGGACATGTATTAGCTGGTCACACATCATTCAGATTTGTTAAGGTTCGATACTGGATAAATAGACAGGAATAGAAAGTTGGGATGGTCTTGCAGGCATGTCTTAAGGGAAACCCAGTCACAGAAATTTCATTTCAAGAGACAAACCGGTGAAAAAACCCAAACAGGTTACTCTATTTCGTGCCCTGGAAGGAATGGCAGCTTTTTCAAAACATTAATATCCTCAGTCAGGCATTGCAAATATTAGTTCTCAGTTCCTTCAAGGGATAAAAAGAGATAAAAATAGAAGCCACTCTGAAACGTCCCAGAGGCTGACAAATGCGTTCATTCATTTCTTTATAATGACATCTTTCATGAAGGCCTTAACACTGGAAATTCTCAGAGGAGGATTCCTTCCCCGCCCCATACTTTCTCACTTCTGTTGAAAGCTGTCTGTATCACTGCAAGCAGGCAGGGGGTAAAATACTTTCTGAAAACTCAGCTGTGCTTTTGTAGGCTGGTCTTGAGCAGGAAAAAGGCTCATTCTCCTGAGTGCACCAAGAACGTGGCGCCGAGACCTGGAATGGTGTGGGAATGTCTGACTGTGGTGGGACAGCCCACGTCAGAACGGATGGCTGTGTGGGTGAGCAAAGTGCAACCCCTGCACCTCAAATCTGTGTGTGAGAAACACGTGCTGCACAAAACAGATGTCACCTTTGCAGCAGCTTTCATTTCGCTCTCTACTCCTCTCATTTGTCTGTCTTCCCAGTTTATTCATCTCCACTCTAAGGCCTCCGTTCATCCTACTTAGTGGAGGCAACCTAGTCACAGTTGCCCTCTGCTGCAGGGAGGGAGAGAGGCTCTTCCAGAGCTGTCAGACCTTCAGATTAACTGACTCCCTCTCTATGGAGCCTCTTTTTGTCTGTTGATTGTACAGGAACCAAGGCTTGTTTAGTTGGCTTGGTTAAATGTCTACAGTTGGGTGGGGTGATCTTGTTCTCTACACTTCAATCTTTGGTAAGGTTGGCAGGCAAACAGAACAGTCAGTCGCTTTATTTTTCTTACACTAAGTTTTGAGAGTCTTTTTCACAACCAGAGTGTAAAGCAAAGCCCAGCACATTGCTTACATTGACACTGGGAGTTAAAGCTGGAGCCTGAAATGGTATCGTTGTTGCAGGTGGAACTCGTCTGACCAAATGCAGACTGAACATAGAGGTGAATAGAGATGAACACCAAAAGACTCTCATTCACTCCTCACACTATAAATGAACCCAGAGCCAATAGCTCAGGGGTAGTCATGTACATCTAGAGATACACAGGTAAATCACATCCACAATACCTGCAGAGCTCCCTCCATGGCAGTCATTCCAGAACAAGGGATCGGCCGCACAGGTGAACTAAAGATACAGGACTGAAGAGCACCACGTGAGTCATCCAGTCAGCGCCTCTCAAAATGCAAAAAGGCATGCTGCAGATTTGGAGTCCTATGCGCTGTAGCTCATCTCACCCCGGGATGCTGTACATTTCCAGGCTTCTCACAACAGACTCTAAGTCTATGCTAGAAGACCAAATGCCACAATAATTGTGTCACAGGAGGAGAACAGGAGAGATCAAGGGCATTTATAAGTCCTCCCAGCTAGCAGGAGATTTGCTGGGTGACATTTGCACATGCTTCTGGACCACGCACTATGCTGCAGAGGAAGACAAACAAAAACCAGCAGTCTCTGATGAGCTAATCTGGAAGAGGATTGCTTCCCCATTCCAAATCTGGTGATTAGCTCAATGCTGAGCATACAAACAAGCACAGACAGCTGATGGATGCTGATACCTTGAGGAGCACTGATGAACCTTGTGTCTCTCAGTGACCATGTTTACACCCTTAACTGACCCAACATGAAGTAAAATACTCTATCTTAAACCCCTGTGAAAAAAGATTAAGGGGTTCAGCAAAAAGTGTATCATTCAAGAAAAATGTCAGCCCTGGGAGTATAACCTTAATTATTAAACTATACTGGTCTAATTTTACTCCTATGATTTCCCATGCACACAACAAAAAGATCTCCAGTGGGGGGTTATTTTTTTCTTTTATAAATAAAGGCTTTGCTTTGTAATGTACTGCTGTTTGGCACAGTCTCTGATTGTATACAAGACAGATCTTTAAACAATGTGCTGTGATCTTATCTGCAAGCTGGAGGTTATATCATCAATATAATTTGTGGCAAGATATTTGCATAGATGTGGTGAAGTGTGTGGGAAACTCCTCTGAAATCACACAGGCAAAAGGGAGACAGTATTAGCTTAAATAAGTGAGGCTATCAGCTTAACAGCTCCATGAATATGTGTTCTTTCTAGAATAGGAAATCACAGTTTGCAGGTACTTAAAGCCAGCTAAGAGAAAATGGGCTGATTGTCATTTTCTGTCACTAACATACTGGATCACACAGGGAACCAGTAACTATTTACAGAGAGTTTCAGCTGTTGTTCACAGGTTCGAGCATGGCTCTGTTACTCCATCTGTAACTCCATCGCTGGTATCCGAAGGCTGTTCCTGGACCCAGAGAAAGGAGGGCTGAAGTGCTCGGCCCCAGAGAAGGGGGGCTGGCATTCTGAAGTCGTTAGTAGGCGAGAGGCGGCATTCTGCAAATGACAACTGCCATCACAAACAAAATTAATTGGTTCCTCTGCTGGTATTCTTGAAAGGATGAAAGGACATTGCCAGTGCTGTTCAGGAGACCAAGCTAAATTATCGTAATAGACCCTTCTGGCCAGAAATTCTGTGCGTCACTGAGAGGTACTCTTTTTGCGTCACGGTCGGGATATGTATTAGTATAATTTAGAGACCAACTGCAGCTCATGGTGTCAGTGAGTCTACTCATACTGTGGATGAAAGTGTACTTTAGCTTCTACAGCAGTAATTCCAGCCACTTTCGCATGCTCTGTGTTTGCTTGAAGAAAATAAACTGTGCTGTACTGTACATAATAAAGGGCCTCTCTTCCTGAACAGTACTTATAGTTGTAACCTAGCAAGAATGCTAGGGAAGCTGGAAACATCAACTTTGCCCAGACAACCAAAAACTTTCCTTTTTATTGTGCCAGTGGTTGCACCTTCTGGAGCCCTGATGCCGTAACAGGATGTGTGAAGGCAATAGAGATAATGTAAAGCTCCAGATCTGGAATTGAAGCTTCCCCAGTGTGAGAAGTGTTGGTGTTGGTTATGCTCCATGTCTAGCTGCTTTTTAAGTTGCAAAAGATTTCCATTTCTAGTATAACACCCTGTAAAAAAGAGCATGCACTGACTTCTCTTGTTAAAATTCCTTTCAGTTTCTTAGGTTTTTTTCCTTTTATTAGTTAGGAATGGTAGAGGTCAGTGGAGCTTTGTAAAGGACCATTTCAGCAAGGGTGAAACATATTAATCACACTGCAAATCCTGCCTGCTGGCTGATGGGGTGCCTCTCTGTGCTGGTGTACAGGCCTGGAGGAGCTGTATGCACACGTGGGCACCTGATGTATGGGTTATCTTGCAGGGATGGAGAACAGCTGAGAGATGAAAGAGTGAAAAGCAACAAAGTTCTGCCAGATGCAAAAAGTAAATGAGCAGAAGGAAACCCAAAACTATTCATTTTCGCTGTCACTTTCTTTGTTACCTCTTCGGACAAGTGTGATATCCAAGTTAACCACATTGTCCTTTTTTCTTGTCCTTGATGTATTTGTATCCTTGCATTTATTGTTAGGTTTTGTCATGTTATCAACTTCTAAGAGTGTGTCGTGGTTTCAGCTCAGCCGGTAACAAAGCACCATGAAGCCACTCACTCACCCCCCACCCCCTCCCCTGGCCATGTTGGGATGAGGAGAAAATCCAAAGGCAGGCTTGTGGGTCGAGACAAGGACTGGGAGGGATCACTCCCCACTTATGGTCACAGGCAAAAAGACAGGCTCAACTTGGGGAAGAAACAAAATCCATTTAATTTACTACAAATCAAAACAGAAACAAAACAGAAGGGTATTAGGAAGGGAAACCAAACATCAGAACACCTCCCCCCACCCCTCCCGCCTTCCCGGCTCAGCTCCATTCCCGGTGCTTTCTACCTCCTCCCCCCGGCGGCACAGGGGAACAGGGGATGGGGGTTGAGTCAGCTCCCCACACATCGTCTCTGCTGCTCCTTTCCTCAGGGGGAAGATTCCTCACGTGTCCCCCGCTCCACCGTGGGGTCCCTCCCAC
>VYZV01031096.1:43551-105504 GCA_013401275.1 Pandion haliaetus | reverse complement strand
GGCCGGGTCCGACATTTTGGCGCCGGGGAATTTTCCAGCAGCTTCTTAAAGGGGCCGCCTCTGCAGCCCCCCTCCCCTGCCACCAAGGAAAACCGCACCACACAAACCCGTAACGGAGTGGTACACAAAATCAGGTGTTTCTGCTCAAAGCTGTAAGTCTCCAAATAGGATTGAGTGAGTTTGGTTTCTTCCCTGAAAGTTCAAAATGTTCCTTGCTTGTTCTCCATGGGCTGCTATTCTGGTTAAATTCAAGAGCTTGGTTCCGGAGTCTTTGCTTCATGAGGGAGATCAGGCTTCTTCCTTTGAGAGCCTGCTTCTGACCTGAATGACAAAGAAACTGAAACAAGGGCAGGGTGAAGCTAGGGAAGGTTTGCTCACTGATGTAGCTCATTAGAGGACTTCGCTGCCTTGCTACTGAGCCTTTTGGTTCTGCCAAGTTTCTTGATGAGAGCTGCAGGAGTAACAATAGAAAAGTAGGTCAGGAGTAGATCTTGTAAATCTACTCAAAGGGCCAAGAGCACATATTGTGTAGAAGAAGAAGAAAAGAGAGAAAGGAAAAAAAGAAATGGGGAGATTTTAGGGTGAAGAGAAGGACAGGAAGGCCAGAAGTTTAGGTAGGACTTCGTGTGTGAACCATGATGTGTAATTATACACCTGATTACAGATTGCTTTCTTATAGAGTCTGAAAAATTCTCCCGTTTCTTCTCAGGGCTTTCATTAGCACTTCTGAATCTCTTATTCTGCTGTTGCTGTTAGCACTAAGGCCAGCCTGCCTGCCTGCAGGGATTTTGACTATACAGTGGGTGAGCAATGTGCTGGCCTGCTGTATACACATTTCAAGTGTGTAGCTGCACCCCTACTGAGACCCAGGGAAAAGCAACAGCCGAAAAACAAGAGCTTTTGCAGGATGGACGGTTTCCTTTGAAATGTGGTAGGCATGTGATTTCTTTAAAGAGAAGAAAATCAATAGAAGGATTTTTTAGGTTGGAAAAAACACCATCCCCAGTTTTGTCTTTGGGAGTGAACTTTCAAAACACATCTTGGTTTGGGCAATATGCGCTGCTTATCCAGCAAGCACACAACATACAACTTGACATTTTATTCAGTTGAACTTTTTGCCATGCTGGCAAAATTTCTTACAAATAGCTGGCGTCATGAGTTTTTTCTGTTTAGGCGTAAAATCCTAGGAGGTTTCTGTAATACACAGTTTAACCCACAACACACTGAACTGTAATCTGATTTTAAGCAAAATCTCACTGTGTCTCTTCCAGCACATCCATAATTCCAGCTAGCTTCCAGGAAATATTGTGTACGTCTACATTATATATGTATTTCTTCTGCTTTGTATTAGAACTCTTGTTGGTTGTTTGCCGTTCGTGTCTTTTTGAGTGCTTTTAACTTGTTTTTCACCTTTGTTTTCCTAGCAGTTAGGATACAAGTTTAAAAAAAAATGTTAATGTGATACACCATTTCAACTGAAGTAAAAGTGCTTTAACATACACATTTACTCAGAGAAAGGGGGACTGAGGGAGGAACAGGATTTATTCTTACCAGTGTCATTCTTTCATGTGGAAATTTCCTCTTAAAAATGATTTTGCATTTGGGACAGCTTCCCATGGATTGAGCACTTTCTGCATTTGGTGGTACAAGCCAGGATGTTTCCCCACCGTCAGTCAAACTGAGTGCAGTGCTGCCTGCTGGTTTTCCCCTATCAATAATTAATACATCAGTAGATAGGCAATGAACTTTTTATGAAGGCCATTTAAACAAAACAGAACAATGTATTCATCTATCAATGAGAAACTTTTTTCTCTCTCCTCTGCAAATTCTCTCATTTTCCTTCTGAAAGTTGGAAACCTCTGCCAAGAAAACACAAATGGGAGACTCTTTATCATCATGACACTGAGTTTTGAAGGAACGCTCTCAACTTAGACAACTACATTTCTGCCTGAAATATCTTACCTCAGTGTTATGAGGACAGCATGAAACTTACTGAAAGTTTAGGGGATATATTTCTCCTTGTTTTTCACTTTTACTTCCTCCTTCTGACAGTGTTTTTCTCACTGCCTAGCCTCAAGGGTTCCCTACAGCCCATCACTGAGCTCCCTGTCCCTGTACAATGGGGACACAGGCCAGTTTTAAACATACAAGTGCAGAACTCCAGTATGTGTGCAGGAGTCACAGGTGTACTGCAGTAAAGCTGTTTTGAAATTAGGGTTGGGTTTTTGTTTTGGTTTTTAGTTTATCTGTAAATCTTGGTCGTTACTCTTTAGACAGCCCTATATTTATCTGGAAAATAGGTCTGATGTGGACAGGGGTAGTTCTCACCCACAAATTCCCTCCTCCTGCAGCTTCATGCTACAGTGTGACCCGGAGGCCTCTGTAAAGGCACAGATATACCAGGGAAAGAGCTGGGACGTCATATGCTGGAGAGTTAGTAGCCTGCAGGGAGCAGATAGGAGAGGATAGGAGCTACTTACATTTTGGGCAGTGGCCACAAAAGTCCACTGCAGAGAGGCCTGGGACCACTGGTTGTACTTGTTTCTGCATTGGAAGTGTCCCCAGGGAGTAGCACACCATGGGTGACCTCACACAGCTGGCAGAACCGACCAGCCTTGTGAAAATCTTCCTGCCTGTTCTCACTACTGCAAGTGGCGAAAAGCCCATTTATTATCCTGACAAAATGTTCTTTGCTCAGGTGGAAGTTTGAAACACTGAATTTTTTGGCTTGGCCTTCGTCTGGACTTGCAGCACGGCTGCGAAGGTGCTGTGTGCTGTTTCCAGATCGCTGGAGGTATCTGACCCACCTGCCAGGTGCCTTTTGTTTCTGTTTGCATGCCCTTGGTGTCGGGCTGTTTACGTGTTGTTGTTTGGTCCACTCTCAACATTCCCGTGGGCAATGCTGGTACCTGAGCTGAGTTGCGGGTTGGTAACAACTGTCGCTGATTGATGTCGCTGGCCCATCATGCGCTGCCGTGTCCTGGCAGAAAAAAGTCCGAGAAATGAAATGCAGTATATAATCTGCACTTTGCAGTGAAGGATTTAATTAATTTATCTCTTGGCATTTTACGCTTGAGTTTTGCATGCTTTTCAAATCAAATGTAACACTTTCTGAGCTACATCAGACTCTTTTCCATTTTTATTATGTTTCATGTCTTTTCCTCACACCGTCTTTCAATGGCTAGCATTTCCCAAGTGTTTTCTAAGGGAGCTGTATAATCTTTTGATTATAACAAGTATATAACAGTTGATGCAGTTTTATGTAATTTGCTGTTTGTAGTGTACATTAACTTAATGTCCTTATGAGTTACAAGGTAGTCTTTAACAATGAATTATTATGAATTATAGTGAACAATGAACTGTGTGCCTTACTGAATAGGTTTTCTTTCTCAGGGAGCTCAATACTGGGTTTTAGTTAAAGAAAAACCTGAGTGTCCTTTATCTTTCTCCCTCCCTTTTGTAATTATTATTATGCTTAATTTCTAGGTCATTTTCAACCAAAATTATGTGGCAGGCCAGTGAGGAGTCAAGATGTAGATAAAGCGGAACTGATACACCAGTTACTATTTTGGGGATAGGCACAGAAATATCTGGAATGCTATCAAGCAATTGTTATGGTCTTTTACCCCATCTAAGCTGGGAGTTACTTAGGTAGGGGGAGAAAATAAGTCTATGTTTCATTCCCTGTAAGTTGGATGATGCATGTATATGGATTGCTTATTGATATGATTCAACTGTATGAGCAGAATAACAATGATCTTACTGTGTTCTCATAGGAGTATTTCTCAAAGATTTCCTATATACCTGAATTTTGTCCCCCATCCCAGTGCTCTGTCTTTTAATTAAATTCTACCCTGAATTGATTACATCTAGATTTTCCCATGGGGCTGTAGAAGTGAATTTACTTCTATTCTCCTATCTGTAAAGCTTGTTGTTTAAATCTTTTCTCTCTCTGTCCTTTTTTTTTAAAAGAAGATTTGCTGATTGCAATTTGATTACCTGTTCAGCTTTTTACAAATTATGTTACTCTAATTGAAGCCTAGAAATAGAAATCCAATAAATGGCTCTAAGTTAACCTCAGAAATGTTTGATTTCATATTATTCTATTCTGTTCATCTCAAGATTCCATGTTATAGGAGACGATACTTTTTAAGCCTCTGTAGAAAATCCTGAATTAAAAAAACAACAAAGCAGAATACTTGCATTTATTCAGTAGCTCTCCTTAGAGACTGCAAATGTGGACAGATGCTGAGTCTATTGTCATTTCCTAAGTAACACAACTGTTACCTTGGTGGAAACCAGGACTTCTAGAGTCAGATTTTCAAGAAAGCTCCTAAGGAATTGAGAGGCATGAGTTTCATTCAAAGGCAGATTTACACCAGGCAGAGATTCCTTTTATGTGGGGGGGACATGACATTATCAGAGGGAAACGCAAATTCACTTTGTGTATGTCTCTGAGTGAATTTTGCTTGTGGGCAAATCTGGCTATCTGCAGCAGAAAAGTGATATTCTTCAGCGCTTCAAGCTGTCCCGAATTCTCACTTCAGCATTAAGTTGTGCGTAAACCCTTGTCTGGCTGGAGAGGCTTTTCTTCACAGTATGCTTTCCCAAGGCCGTGGTCCCAGCAGCACTGTCCCCAGCAGAGTGAGTCCCACGTGATTCACACAGCAGCATTTCCCTATTCACCGTGTGCTGTGGGACGCCGTGGAGCTGGCTGCTCTCTGGCTGTTCGCCTTTCAGTCCCACGCTCCTCCATCTTCTGATATATAGTACAGAATCTGTGTACTTCACTGCAGCTTAACTGAATTACTCTTGTGTCACCCAGGCCCCGTAATGCTATAAAGGCTGGTTAACATATATATGAAAGCCATGGCTCACCACTGTGCTTTCTGTGACACATGCTCTTGTCAAAGGCTTTCATCACACAAAACCATTAAAAAGTCATGAGCGCTACTGAAAAGATCCAGAAACGGGACTAACAAGTACAGAAATCAAGAAGCAGCCCCCTCCCTTGGGTTTCAGATGGGGAAGGGAATCTCTTGTTTTAGTTACTTTTCATTTTCTCTGCCCCCTCAGCGCATGGTGCTAAAGCAGTTAATGCCTCACTGGGCTCACGCTGAAGGCCTCTTGCTGCCAAACACCTGCGATCAGTAGCTGATCATTTGGCTGGGAAGTCAAAGGCAAGACACATGCGATGCTGAAACCACATCACACCCTTCTCTGAATGCCGCAAAGCTGAAGGAGGGGCACCCAACAGTGCCTGGGGGTATACAGTAAGCTATAGGGTGCATGTTTGTCTTACATTTGGTCAACAGTTACGTACAGAGAGCCGCTGTGGAAAGTATCACGTCCCTCAGGATCAGAGATAACACACTACTTGTTGTGAAAATAGGATGATGGCGACAATGCTGCTAAAGCACACCGAAGGCCGATTTGCAATATGTTGCTCGTATTGCTCGCTCGAGCAATTATTATAATCTGTTTGCCTGTAAATGTGCTTTCTGTTGTTATATCATTAACCTTAACAATGTCAGCGTGCTCCCCATATGCGGTTCCATTATATGACTTCACAGGGTAAGAGCACGGGACACGTCTTATACGGGGAAGAGCGTTCACAGCCGGAGCTTTACTGATGCCTGAGGAGAACAGCAAGTCCTATGGACGGAGCCTGCCTGCGGAGAGGTGCTTGTTTCGCTGCAAAGGGAAATGGGAAGCTGTTTAGTCCACTACTGCCTGGTTGTTGAGGGGGGAGGCAGATTTTCTGCCAGAGGTGTGAGTCCTGGGAAAAGGCCACATCCCCGGGGAGCGGTGGTGTCCGCAGGGCGGTGTGGGCAGAGCAGCCGCAGGAGCATGCGGGAGATGCTTCTTCCCTCTTGTATTCAGCAGCGTTACTCCCGGTTAGTACCTGTGGAAGTGAGAGAGGAGACGAACCATGTTTTCAAGGTTTTGTGCTTTTCAGAGTGCTGTGAATGCGAAGAGGTTGTTTTGAGGCTATTAGTCACTTAAGCATGTAATAGAAATAAAAAAAAATGCAGACCAGCAACCTCAGACTGTTCTTTTCTGTGCAGAGGTCTGCTTACATGACTCAGACTTTTATATAGAGAGTCTTTGCAATCAGCTAAAATGTAACACAGAATATGATTTGTAAAAATAAGCTTTTTTCCTCTCACGGCTCACAATATAGCAATGAAGTGGGTATTTTTTTTTTTTTCACTGAAGTAGGAAAAAGATTAATACTGGTTCCCATACCTCCAGATAAAACAGGTTGGTCATTTCCAGTGGGACTATCATCAAGAAGGTTTCTATGTAAAGGTGACTATTATTTACTGTATTCAAGATGTATAAGTAGATTTAATAATACCTACTTATCTAAACGGCTAGAGAACACTGGCCCTTTAAATGAAAGCTACATGATGCTGAGGGATTTAAGACATTACTAAGCAGCTGTCTTTGGCTAATAGAGTAAGAAAAGGGACTGAATTGCTATCTGAAGTGCAGCAAGGATGGTTTCACCCAGTGCCTAGCTCATGCTGCAGAAAATAGTGTCCTTTCATCAGGCATACTCTTGTCAGCGTCCATGCAACTGCGCAGTCTCGTGTTGCACCTCCGGCTTGGGGCTTGTCTGCAAGCGCCTGGGGTACTTGCAGCTGCATCTTACACTCTTTGTAGTTGGGGTAGCCACTGGATATTTTGAGACTTCCTTTATGCCTCTGTGGCCTTTCTTTCTTACAGCACCGATCCAGAGCTGGGACAAGGGATCTCACCCTGGCTTTCTGCTTCCTACATTTTGGAGGGTGCCGGATCTTGCAGTGGGTATCTGGACAATGCAGCTCAGAGGATGATGCCAAGATTCATTCATGCAATGTGCTGTGTTGGCCCTAATGGTTAGTGATAACTGATGTAGTAGTCACTGGTGGTCATTTTGGACAGAAATATTCAGGTACTGTGAGGATGGACTGCAGGCAGACCTCTGGGCACGATGCTGCCCAGTTTCCTACTTTCACCTCTGCCTCTAAGTTGTTAATGATTTCTCTTGGAGCACCTGCATAATATTTCCAATGTATGGAAGATATGTTTGACTTCCTAAAAAGGGTCACAGTAGGTCACCCTTTCTACATAGACTTTGTTGAGAATCACTAGCCAAAAGCTGTCTCTAGTCACAGCTTTTGGGAGATTTACACTGGCTTTGGACAAGTGTCAGAAACCCAAAGAGCAACAAACTCAGGCTATGGTGGGGATTTTTTCTAAGGCAACTCCATGTCTGACACACACACTCTGGTGTCTTTCTTGTGTTTGCTGCGTCCAAGCTGCTAGTGCCCCAGTTGTCCGCCCCATTCCTTTGTCATAGTTTATCACCAGCAAATTAAGTGGTTGTAGACTAAAAAAAGAGACCTGTAAGCGTGTCAGGTGCTAGTGTTGGTGTTTCAGTGCAAACTGCCCTTCACTCTGGTTGACTGTGCAGGGTTACAGGCCAGGCACTCATCTGCCCGCTGCCGCCGGCTGGGGCGAGGGGACGTATGGCAGAGCGCAGGGCTGAGGCAGTTTGCCCTGGTTTGGGAAGACCCTGTCCTCTAGCCCAGACCTTGGCATTAGTCTCAGCACAGTTTCTATCCATCAGCAGCACACTCTTCTACCCAAACACATGTGCAGAAATAAATTCAGAAGTTTTAATTGGCCTTTCAGCAGGCCAGTCACTTAGCATCATCATCAGGCAGTTGACCATGGGCATGTTTGCCAGTGACCCAAAAGAAGGCAGAGTCCTCTCTCTTTCTCTCTCTCATTTAGCTTCCTTCAGATGGATGCCACTGCTTTCGTGCCTGGGTGCTGCAGGGGTCCGGGTGATGCCGCTTGGTGCAGGGCTGCCTGCGAGCAGGAGGACGGACAGGTCTGGGCAAGGCAGCACATCCCCCTCTGCTTAAACCCTGCCTGATGAGCACTACTCGTAACCCCATGCTGTTTCCCTTGTCAGCGGCAAAGGGATTATTGGTGAGATTCTCAAGGCTGACTAGAAGGCTGAGCTATATAGCTGCCACTGAAATTAATGACGGTTATCCGGCTGAACCCACCAGCTGGCTTTGGGAGAGCCAGCTTCTCCCTGTCTGTGCTTGTTCACTGGAG
The DNA here is from genome assembly GCA_013401275.1 of Pandion haliaetus. Lineage (NCBI taxonomy): Eukaryota > Metazoa > Chordata > Aves > Accipitriformes > Pandionidae > Pandion > Pandion haliaetus. The sequence goes on along the minus strand of VYZV01031096.1, from coordinate 97,386 downwards.
AGCACTGCTCTAAGAAGTTGCAAAGTAGCTGAGGATGCAGTAGTATTCAGTTGCTGCAGAAGCTAAAAAGAATTAGATGCTCTTTTTTTGCCAGATCCCCAGCTGCTGTAAACTGGTTGCTCTCTGCCAAAGTCAATAGAGCTATACCAATTTGCTCCAGCTCAGGATTTGGATCGTTCAGGCTGTATCAGAGTATCTGCCATTTCCCTTTGCAGGCAGGTGAAACACTAATGAATATGGAACAAGATCTTGCAGTCAGGGGATTTTAATAAATAAAAATATATTAACAAAAATCAATGCAGGGTCTTGCTCCTGTCAGCATTTGTTCTGTTTTCCCCGCCCACCGTATTCCTTCTTTGTTCATTGTGATTGCATCTGCATCGCTATGGTAACTAATGAATGATTATTTAATTTACCAATCTCTGGATGCGGCAGTTTAGTGTTTAAAATATTCCAGCACTGTCTGTCATACACATATGCACAAACCCATAGTCTGTCACACAGAAAATACTATAGGTGCTTGATATTCTTATTTTAAGTTAAATCTGTTTACCTGTCTCTTCAAATGGGATGTGAGAGCTTTATCTACAGCGATGATGGCCACAAGCTAAACAGTATGTGCAGAGAAACATAGTTGTATTATTTCATGTTTCCTGTCAGTATGTGTCAGCTGTCAGCCAGCACACCTGAAATGAAGGCAGCACCATTTACATCCCAGAGGATTTCTGCGCAACTCCCAGGTCTTAAGAGTTATTGCATGTTTGCAGGAAATTTTCAAAAGAAAAATGGTATCTCATGTTTGTAAGAGCCAGTCTAAAACAGTTATTTTTGAGGAGTGAAAGGGGAAGAACAACTGTCACTGGCTTTTCAAAGGGACAGTGGGCCTTCAGCCATCTGAAGTCTTCAAGAAAAGGATAAGTAATGGTTGGAGGAATGCTAGGGCAGCTACATGCTCTTCCTTGGGGCTGGTGTAGGTGGGGACTGACTGGAAAAGGTAGATCAGCATCTACTTTCATCATGTTTTCTCCCAGCTCTCTACCTATTTCAGTGCTTTGATGAACTGGAGATATTCAGGAGATGCCTAGACACCCAGGTACGTTTTTGCTTGGAGGGGACTCAGTTTTATTCTATCCTAAAGAATTGTGCAGCTGACTTTTAATCTGCAAAGCGAATACTTTCTCAGTAGAATATATTCCTGCTACAGGTGAAGCAGGTAGTTTTAATAAATTTACTGGTTTCTTCTTTTTTTTTTTTCTGTGACTGCTTGAGGAAATGCGGGTGAAAGATTGAAGGGACAAGAGTGACAATATACATCCAGGCATGATATGCTCTTATGCCTGCTGAGTGGCTGCAAGAGAAGTGACGTGTTTGCCTCCTGGAGGTGGTGGGACCTAAGACCTGACCGTTTCAGAGGCACCTTGTTCAGGGCCTGGGGAGGAAGTTTTGCCTGGGCTTGAGGAGAAGGAGGAGATTTCAGGTTCTCTGTGAAGAGCTGTGAGAAGTTTAATGCTACTCAGTCCTTCAGCTCTGCTCACGTGGGAAAACAGAGGAAATCAGACTGTGCAGCTACCTTGTTGCCCACGGGCTGCAGGAGGTAGCCTGCTTCTTTTGCCCTTCCTTTGAGCCATCCTGGGATGCTCAAACGTAAAAATTCAAGGCTGCATGCAGCCAGTTGCTCCCACCTCACTTAGCTGTACATGTATTTATGTATATATGTATATTTATATATATATGTAGACTGTATTTGTAGTGGCACAACTCAGAAACAGCTGGTTTGCATAGATGAAGCTGAAATCTGCTGGGTACACTGCACTTTGCCCAAACCGTGGCCCCAAGAGCAGCTTTTGACATGATGGCTATGCTTCATTGTCGTTTCATATCTGAAACAGCAGGACCAAGGACTCCTAAATCATGTCCTATTCTTGATATATAAGTGTGCAGTGATCCAGACAGGTAGTTTTACTGCTGGTTACATGAAACAATAACTGGTTGTATGATGGCCCCCGGTTAACCTGTGGTAAGGTGAAAGCATGGGCACTAGACTAGAATGAACTATTATGTCCCAAGGATGATTTAAGGCTAAAATGGGACCTAGGTCCACCCAAACTGTGAAACTGTGAAACTCTGCAACAAATGTTTCATGTCATTGCCCACATCTGAAGCAGGCTGCTTAAAAAAAAATTCTCTTTCCTGAATCCTGTACCTCCTGAGCCTGAGTAGAGCCCTGATAAAGAGACAGGCGAAGTATAAACCCTGCAACTTCTCAGCTCCTGCAGCTCTCTCCCTCTAACTCCATGTTAAACCTGGATATCTGCTCCCAAGCTGCAAGGAGCCTCATTTAATCCGGGCTTGCTTTAGAAGCCCCTACAGTTCAGGACGTGCCCATTATGTGCTGCACTGCTGCTCACCGGGAAGCTATTGAGTGTCCCAAAAGAAAATTACAGCCATCTTACAGGGATGAGTCATCTCTAACAGCTGGGTGAGAGATGATTTTCTAGTTGTACACAACTTTGAGGTTTAAAAAAACCCAAAGCCTTTTCTGTTCTGTATAGGGCTGAAACCATGTTCCTTCTGTTCTTATGGGAAAAAAATGCAGAAAGAAAGATCCTCACTTAGCATATCCAACAGTTCATTAATCAACTCACATCAGGCGAAAAAGATTCAACATTGCCAGCCTCCCACATTCCAGAAAAGTGCTCTGACCACAGAAATATCAGGGATCTTCTTTGCAATCTTCCATTTTTTTTAATGAAAATGGAGCAGTACCAACCTGTGAAAGTGAGAGGCTGACTTTTGCAGGTAGTTAATACCTTGGTGATTTATAGAACCTGCCTAGTACACAGGGGTCCTAAGTTCAGGTCTGTGAGAGCCCAGGACTTTAGGCTATTGTCAGTTCTAAGCCTTGCTCAGATTTTGACTATAAATCACACCCTAGAGATGAAAAATCATCCCTGACAAAAGTTCTGGTAATGCTGCTATGTTTCCCTGCAAAACACTTGTTTCAGTCACTTGCTACTTTCTGATAAAAAAATATTCATTGAAGAACTTCGTGAACTATCTCTAAGTGTTCGGCAGCGTTGGATCTTTCAAAGAGCTCAGAAAAATTAAATTAATTTTACTGTGTTTTGGATTGCGAAGCCTTCTAGGAGGTTCCCAAAGACCTTTTTTTTTCAGGGTGGTCCACTTTATATGGCTTGCTGGTATCTGATATGCATCTTTGATATCTTCGTTCTTCAGAGGACTTTGGAACACAAGACCCTCGTGCACTGTGTAGTAAAAAGAAAGAGAATTTCCAAAGCATGAAAAATTTACACTTCCATGTGGATGAAAAATGAGAGGAAATAGTTATTTTCTCCCATTTTTAGCAGAGCAAATTAAGAGAAATCTGTTAGAGTACTTGATGCCACAGAAGGGCTTGGGGCTGGCTGATGACAAAGGATAATTTTGGTGGCTTTACTGGGATCCACATGGGCAGATTAAAAATTGCATCAACCATAAAAGCAGAGAGGCCGTTCTAGTGTCTGTGGTGACCTCTGGCATAGCATAGACCTGGGATTCCCCTGCTGACCTGGTTGGGAAAGGAGAAGGTGGTTTGCTTTTCTTCTTTCTAATGGGTACCATTTGAAAAGTGCAGCTCTTCTGGCTCCTAAGCAAGCTTCCCTGTTGTTTTCTCACCCGAGGACTCTCCCCTGCCTTCAGAAGAGGTCTGCTGAGAGGGCATGGGATTTCTTAGCTCTGAAACAAATGAGAATGGTTGATGAATCTTTAACAAATCCTTCCCTTCAGCTGTTTGTCAGACTGAGGAGATAAATAACACTGGCAGTCCCATCCCAAGTGCTTTTGCCCCAGACAAGTCCTATCTCAGCTACTAACAGAGAAGTGGCATTTTTTGTTTTGCTCAAGAGACTCACTTAACCCGTTCTTGGCTGCTGGCTGCAGCCCATCATCTAGGATTTGTGTTCCTGATTTCAGCAGAGGGACACAGGGCTGACTGAGGGCTATAGGACAACACTTGAGCCTTACTTTTATGAATAAGCCTAGCAAGAGGAAGACAAAAGCATCAAGAGAATTTAATCTGTTTGTCTGTTTGTGGGTACTGTACCAATGGGGAGAAAGTCAATTTAGAAAGACTAGTGAAGATGCTGTAGGCAGACTGAATCAAGGAGAAAGCATGGTCTTGGCAGTAAAGCTGTGAGCACTGACCAGAGGGATATTTCGAAAGGACTGTCTGCTCTTTGCATGCAGTGGATTCAAGAGGAGAGCATTTCCTTCTGCACACACTGACACCATCTCTGTGCTGAACAGTAGCAATGCGGTGTCCAGATGGCATCGTGCCTCAGCCCTGCGTATGGAAAACATGCACTTGGCTTGTGTCAGCCAGGCATTTTAGTGCAGATGCTGTGTTGCCCTGTACTGGCTGTACTTTTGCTGGCTCTGGAGCTAGTGCAGGCAGCTCTGCTCCACACCTCCATGCACAATGGAGGCATTTCCTTGGAGTTGAAGGAAAATCCTTGGGGGACTGCAGCTTGCATTGCTCGGGGGGATTGCCTGCATGTGTGCATGGGTGTATGACTGTTCCGTGTGCAACTAATCTGTTTCGTGCCTTGAAGTGTCTGTTTAACATCTTTGTCGACGACATGGCCAGTGGGATTGAGCGCAGCCTCAGCAAGTGTGCCGAGGACACCAAGCTGTGTAGTGTGGTCGACACTCTGGAGGGAAGGGATGTCATCCAGAGGGACCTTGACAGGCTTGAGAGGTGGGCCCCTACCAACATCATGAAGTGCAACAAGGCCAAGTGCAAGGTCCTGCACATGGGTCGGGGCAATCCCAAGCACAAATACAGGCTGGGCAGAGAATGGATTGAGGGCAGCCCTTCCAAGAAGGACTTGGGGGTATCAGTGGATGAAAAACTGAATATGAGCCAGCAATGTGTACTCACAGCCCTGAAAGCCAATCATGTCCTGGGCTGCATCAAAAGCAGCGTGACCAGCAGGGCGAGGGAAGCGATTCTCCCCCTGTACTCCACTCTGGTGAGACCCCACCTGAAGTACTGCATTCAGCTCTGGGGCCCCCAGCATACAAAGGACGTGGACCTGTTGGAGTGAGTCCAGAGGAGGGCCACGAAGATGATCAGGGGGCTGGAACACCTCTCCTATGAGGACAGGCTGAGAGAGTTGGGGTTGTGCAGCCTGGAGAAGAGAAGGCACCAGGGAGATCTTACAGTGGCCTTCCAGTAGTTAAAGAGGGCCTACGGGAAAGATGGGGAAGGACTCTTTATCAGAGAGTGTAGTGACAGGACAAGGGGTAACAGTTTTAAAGTGAAAGAGGGTAGATTTAGATTAGATATTAGGAAGAAATTCTTCACGGTGAGGGTAGTGAGGCACTGGAACAGGTTTCCCAGAGAGCTTGTGGCTACCTCCTCCCTGGAAGTGTTCAAGGCCAGGTTGGATGGGGCTTTGAGCAACCTGGTCTAGTGGAAGGTGTCCCTGCCATGGCAGGGGCGTTGGAACTAGATGATCTTTAAGGTCCCTTCCAACCCAAGCCATCCTGTGATTCTATGATTTCTGTGCCATTGGTTTCTCTCTGGGTTTGAGAAAGAGTGAGCTCACTAGCTTACATATTTTTATCTTTACTTAAATATCCTTAAAATAAATCTTATACTTAACTATCTTTACTTAAAACTCCAGCGTTCATGACTAGCGTCAGCATTTTTAGTTAGTTTTCTACTCAGGAAGCACTGATACAACATGAACAAGGGCATAAAGGTCCTTTTACCCTCCGAATACCAGCTAGCAGAGCTAGGCTTTGTGAGCTTCTGAAGTAGCCAGGGACACAAGAGAGATGAGTATACTTTAATGTTGTTCCTCTCAAGTGTCACCTTGGGGTGACTTCTTACTTATAAAACTGCTTGGGGTTCTCTCAAGCTAAGATCGCTCCAAGGCAACACTTTTGATCAGGCATGACAGTGAAGTACATCCACCGAGGCATAACGTTATGTGTGTCCTGCACAATAAATAGCAGTCAGAGACAGAGACAAGTCGCAGCAAATCACTGCGGGCTATCACACAGCACTGCCGGCTGTCCCACGGGCATCCCATGGTAGCTGGGACGCGCTAGTGGCCTCCCCCGGTGCCAGCTGCCAAACTGGGGTGCAAGTTTCAAAGGCAAAAAGAGCAGCGTTCTGAAATGCTGGTTACATTTTGTCTGTCTGTTGGACTTTCATTTATTTCTTAACACTTCAGCAAGAAACAGCTTTTCTTTGCTTTTCCCCGCCCATCACTGGCTGTCTATTATTGCCTGGTGTGAACATTTTCAGTACTCTTTCCTTCTTCTTGCCAAGCACAGTAACAGGGGAAAGGGGAACAGACTTAGACTGGTGGCAGTCTCTCTGTGCCTCCGCTTCTTTGCAGAATGGGGAAATGATGCTTCTTTTTTTTGCCATTTTTTGCCACATAGTGTTGAATTGCCACTCTATGCTGAGAAAAAAGACACTCATCATCATTTTCCCTTTTGCCCCTGGTGGATTGTAATACTGCAGTGTAAAAGCCTGAATCCGTTTCCAAGCTGATGGGAAAAGGAACATACTGGCAAGCCAGGATGGTGTGTACTGAGCACAAATAAGGGTCGATACACAGTTTAAACAGTATATTTAAACACAAGTTTCTGTCTGAGCATCAGAGAACACTTTTTTTACTGTGAGAGTGACCGAGAGCTGGTACAGGTTGCCCAGGGAGGCTGTGGAGTCTCCATCCTTGGAGATACTTGGTGGCCACCTGGACATGGTGTTAGGCAACCAGCGCTAGGTAGCCCCGCTTGAACAGGAGGGTAGGACGAGGTGACCTCCAGAGGTCTCTTCCAACCTCAACCCTTGTATCATCCTGTGATTATGCACTTTAGGCTGTTATAGCTGTAGTGCTGTCAGGTCATAAGGGAGATAGGGGTTGTGAGTAGAGTAGTATTATTTTTTAATACACCAATAATACTGTTAGGAAAAAATGGACAGACTTCTGGACATAAGCTATCATCACGTTCTATGTGCCTAAAATCTTGGGTATTATTTTAAGTGCAGTGGCTGTTTTAATAAAAGATGCTGACTTTATCCACAAAATTGTTTTGGCTTAATATAAACACATGCATACAGTACAGATCCTGATAGCCCTTAGGATTAAGGGGAAAGGTAACTGATTCCTTTATAACTTACGACTGTGAGCCATGATCAGCAGATGTGCACCCAGACCAGAGTGACCTCTCCCTGATAGCAAAAGCTGCTTTTTCCAAAGGAAAGCCCTCAACATTCAGATGTGGAAATGGAAAGTCCTCAGGAAACAGAGGAAAAAAAAGGGTGTTCATTGCCAGCTTGAGTCACTTTATCAGACAGTTGCTTCTAGTTAATATAGTCCATTATGCTGAGAAATAAATGGTCTGAAGGAGTAAGGAAATTTTTAGCAGAATTGTTGGATTAGGCTTTTTGAATCAGCTAAGTAGTTCCCCATGACATAGGTGTGACCAGAAGGATACTCCAGTGAACAGTATGAGTTACAAGCATGAAGAACTTGCAAGATCTAAGCAAGTGAGATGCTCGGTCATCAACTCTGCAAAATACATAGCAAAGGAGGGGCTACGTTGCAACTTCCAGATCAGTGCTGCTGGAAATTGCCTAACCTACAGCCAGTCATTGGAGTCTCCGCTTCCTCAGCCTTGCCATGTAGTCCCATACCTACCTAATATATTTCTGACACATTTACACAATGTTTAAATAGTTTCTCCTCTCAAATATGACCAGTTTGCCAGAAACCGATGCCACCCTCCAGGTAAAGCTGAGACTTGGTGCCAAAAATGATTGACTTCAGGGAAACATACCCAGAGATGCAGAGGTGTGTAAGACAGGAAAAAAAGAAAAAGGTAGAGGGGCTATTTCATGGCTTGCAGATTGACTTCTTTAATGACATTTTCATTAACAGTTCTTGCTGCTAAATGCCATGGGTTTCTCTCTTTACAGCTGTCTGCATTAATAATGTGTGACTACTGGGAAGTGATTTACATAAAACATGCTTCTTTCATTACAGACAGGAGCTCTGTGCTGGGCCGGAGAGAGAAGGAGAAGGAAGGTAAGTGCACTCTGTAAATGAAGAGCAGTTTCCTATGTTGGGCCATGAGCACCCATGAAAAATCTCCCTCCCCTCCACCAGCACCCTGGCCCAAAATGTTTCACAGCTCCGAGTCCGTACCGCATCAAGGCGAATGTTTTTACACAGGTCTGGCAAAAAGTATTGTGGTGGAAGGGCCAGGATCAGCTGATGCAGACCAGCACTGCAGAGAAGCTGTAGACGGGAGTTAACTCAGCTTCCCCTGACGGGTCTTTTCTGCATGTTTTGTATCACTTCTGCAGTGCAAAGCGGCTGGGGCCTCTGATCACAGCCTTCTGCGTTTCTCCAGCTTTAAGTGTCATAGAAATAGGTTCATATTTTGTGGTCTGTCAAGTTCTAGACAGACACCAATGTGAAACTAGAAAACAGATGAAATATCACTTTTTTCCGAGTTCATAAAAAAATGTTTATTTAATTTCTTCCTAAATAAGACTGGGACTTTACATTATGACTTTTTCTCTTAAGTTGGTTACAAAGCAGCCTGGACCATTTGTTGCTCAGTCATCCTCTGCTTGCTTTTTTGTTATAGATGAAATGATTTATCTTCACTCATAAAGAGATGGTTTCTTAGCTTCTTCACACAATGTTGCAATAAATTGATAAGAAACATACTGCTGACACTGTGCTCTCAAAGTGGATTCCAGTTAAAGTAGCTACCAAGTGAGATCTCAGTTAAGTTGAGCTTTCTGAGAGTTAGTGATCTAAGCTGCCCAATGCATGCTTTCCTAGAAGGAAGCAGTGACCTCCAAAATGGATCAGCCCTCTTATCTAAGCCACCTATTTTAAGATGAGATTAATTGCTTTCTGAGGGTTCTTATCTCTCTCCAGTGACTATGAAGAAAGATACAGGTGACTTAGCTTAGATCTGAAGAATTTCAAAGGCTATCTTGGTAGTTTGAGGGATTTTTTTAAGAGATGACGGAATGGTTTGGAAATGGAAGTAAAGCTGCCATGAGTTTAGTTTCATTTTATATTTTCATTTATATATATAAATAAAATATATACACTTAGCTCATTTTAAAGTGAAACAAAGATAAGATTGTCCATAACAAGTGCTTGAAAAGGCAAAAATAATAATCTCCTGCCTGCGGTGGACACTTATGCCATTGAAATTATGTTGTAGATAGAGCTGAGAACTTTGATTTCTGAAAAATAACATCTCAGACCACTGGGAAGTTACTTATAGGAAAATAAGGCATCATTTGTACATAATTAAGTAAACCCTTTCAGTTTCTTGCATCTCCATGGAAATAGGTTTGTTGTTCAGCTCATTAGAAATAAACATTTTTCTGGTACCTCCAACAGGAGGACTAGCCTGGCAATGCCATTAAGCATCAGAGAAGAAATCAAAGACTTTGGAAGAGAAGCACTTTTACTTCATGAACCCATGTTAATTTGATAGTTGGAAATTAAGGACTGTGGGTGAAAACTTGCACAGCACCTGGATTCATCTCACAGAAAATGCCAGTAAAAATTCAGTTCGTGCTTTCTAATTGATAGATTTGACTGCAGAGTACTAAGAAGGGCAGTCTTGTTTTCTCAGTCATGATGTCTTGTGTGAAACTACATGCAGACCAAAGTGATTTGTCCACATTGGCTTATTTGCTGAGTTTGGGCTTGTACTTGTAGTACTGCACCCAAACTATCCTTTTAGCAGAATAAATTATAAAAAAATTGTTTCACATTTTGCCTTCCTTTTCTTTACCTAATTTCTACGTCAGCTAAAAACATTGAAATCTAAAAAGTAAAGCATCCCTGATTTTCCTGGGGGATTGTGCAGATCAACGTTTCTGGGAAGCTGACTGAAATGCAACTGTAAGCTTTTGATTCTTTAAGAAGCCTTGATGAAATGTTAACAGTTCTTCTGTATCATATCTGTAACAAAGTGGGAAGATTAGAAGTGAGTTTTGGCTTCAGCAAATCATATTGTTGTCTTTTAAATTAGTTCTGCTGTGGGTATGGTGCCTGTAGTTTGCTTAATCTGTTAAACCTTTCTTGGTAAATTAATATTTTGGGCAATGATGAATATAAATAATTTAGATTTACAGCTTTCATGTTGCATGTTCGCTGAGCTGGATTTGCAAAGGCATCAAGCCAGGATGTAATTCCTGGCTTTATTAGGTTATGAAACAGAATCTAGCCAGAAAATATAATGTCCTTAAACTGTAACATCAGCAGCAACAGACAGACCTTAATGCTGCTGGACCTAATGGAATTAGATTTCATGTATGCTTAATGAATGCAAATGCCACTTAATTTTTACAGCTTCAGTTGTAATACATTGCATGTGACACATCTGCTACTGAAAAAAATATTCAAATGTGTGATTCTTACACCCAGTGTCCAATTTCAGCACTGTAAAATGTATCCTCTTAGGGAAGAGGGACTGGAGAAACTTGCCAGCAATATTACTGCATAATTTAAAGCAGCCACCAAAGAGAAATGTTAAAATATGCACCAGGCAATTACAAGCATTGTATATGTTTTTATTCTCCTTTGCTGCTGTTCAACAAGGAGTAGTAAAGAGATTTAGAGCAAGCGGCAACCATAGCAACAAGGAATTTTCAGTTCAACCTGGTGCTGTATAACTTCTGGCAGAGAAACACATTTCAGGACACTTTGTCAAGTGTTGATTCTTCCAAAAGATGTGTGCACCGCTTTCAGTACTGCCTCTCGGGCACTGGTCCCACAGAGATACGCAAATACAGTTCAGTGCAAGCCCAAGCACAAGTGAGTACAATCGGGTTACACCAGAGCTGGTCAGTGGTCCTTTGGGTGTGTTAATTATCAGAGATAGTAAGTCCCATTCTGCTCTCTGTGAGAGAGAAGGCAAATAGATGGGATGTGGAAGAAGGTTGTTATTCCTTACCAGTCCCCTGCTCCATCCAGCTGTGGCTGTGAGAAGTGCCAAGCAGAGCTGGGCTCCTCTGACCTGGTCATACCAACTACCCTGCTGTGGGGGGCACAAAGGGCCCCCCCCAAGCAGAAGCTCCTCAGGAATGGTAATTAGCAGAGTGACCGCGTCCTTAGACTTTAGTTTCTGCTTCCTGGCACATCCATTCTGCTTGCAGACAGCTAGGTGGGCACTGACCCTGAAAACAAGTCAATGAAAACTCAAGGGGAGTATGGGTGGTACACAGAACTCCATCATGTACGCAAAGAGCCCAGAAAATGTATTCAGTTGAGGAGGGTCTGGGGGTTTTTCAAAGACAGTCCAGTGTTTAGTCACTGTGCATTTTATAAAATAGTGGGTATGCATAATATTCAAGATTATGGCAGACATAGTAGTCGCGAAGAAGTCTGCCTACTGATCACAAACTAAGCTGTGCAAAGCCAGAAGGATCTGGGACTCTCACTTAGGTGAAAAAGTTGACCTTCACAGCTAGATGCGAAAATGAAACGTCCATTGCTTCTTGTGACAAAGAGTTAATTTGCACAGTTAATTCTGAAATGAGAACAGCAGCAAGATGACAGGACAACAAATGGCATGCAGTTTTAAAGATAAGATCGATGTTATTCCAGAGAACGTTAGAAACAACTGTCATTAAATGTCAGGTTTTTTCTAACTCTGTTGGAGGCAATCCTTCTACTTTTCTGTATAAGACAGAGCTGTTCTACACACGGACTTAGAGCAGCCTGAGGGGTTTTTATTTTTATTTGATGGGCCAGAAACATCCTTCAGTAGAGGTACTGAGGTATGTAAGCCTCTTACATTAATAGTCTTGTTTTGCTTATCCTTTCCTCGTCGTCACCTTAGGAAGACACTTTGCATGCCCCAGGTCTGCAGATCCCAGGCTGAAAGGCACTACATGATGAGGTGCCCCTTGAAAGTCCCTTAGCCAGGCATTAATTCTTGTCATTGAATAACCAGCTCCATGCTCCCAGGGGTAGCTGGAGTCCTTAGTCGCTGACCAAGGAACTCCCTCATTTTTACAAGTAATTTGCCTATCGTTTTTTTCCAGACATGCAGAGTTGGGGATAGGTCACAGAAATGATGCACGTAAAGTACGCATCTGACCATTTTATCTAGCACTCCTTTGAAGGTTACTTATCACGAGATGCTGTGATAGCACATAGATCTCCTCCACCTCATTACACCTTAATTTGGGATCCTGAGACTATAAAGTTGTTTCGTAAATTATCTGGAAATAGCTGTGGCTGACTCTGCATCCCTGAGGGGGAAACCTATTGCCTTTTGGCAAGACTTATGAAGTTACCTATGATCAAGGCAGCACATTCTTAAATACTTTATCTCCAATCGCTGTATCAAGTTACAACAGTAGGAAGAACAAGAAAAGTATTACCAACACTTAGGAATATAGATGTTTAGAAAGGAGTGAATTAAGTGAGACAGAAATCTAGGATCTGCTACTTTCATTTTTTTTCAGTAACACCATTTTTTGGACAGCCTGGGATAAAAAAAGCAGAAGGAGGGTAGTATTTGAACAAAGTTCCTAGCAACTATTGCCTTTGTATTGTGCAGATTGTTTTCCTCCACACACATATTTTGTTTCTTGCATTGGAGCACTTAAAGCATATCCAGCAGAGTTATACATCTGCATAAATATTTGATAACTCTAACTGTGCAGCCTACACCATACTTTGACCCTTGGGCATGTAGTGCAAGTAAATGTGCATACCACCGTATAGAAAATGTTAAGGTGATCAGGGAATGTGTGAGATTGCCTGAAGCATCAATTTAAAGCAACAGCTCTGCTTGTGCTGTTTCAAAATCAGAGGAAAAATATGTTCTTGTTTCATAATTAAAGCAAGTTACTGTTAAATGATTTCACGTTATTTGTTAAATTAACATGAAAATCATCAACTTCTCATTGTCACTTCCATTATAAACACCTGTCCTTCAAAGAATCTTTCACATGTGAAAAATCTCATCTTTAGAAATGTAACAAGATAAGAAAGAGGTTTGGGGCATAGGATGGTCTAAATACCATTTTGGTTCTTAGCAAAAGCATTGTTAGTTAAGGATTTAATTTATCTTGAAAAGAGGTGAACTATAATATACCTCCTAGCAACACATACTGCAGGAGTTCTGTCTTTTCTGCTAAATATTTTTTTCATCTATAAAAAAGCTGGCTATTTTTATTTTTAAAAAGCTGCCTCTGAATGTATATCAGTAGACTCTGTTCTTCCTGAATCATCGATAAATTGAAATACTAATGTTGAGAAAGAAAAATCTTTTTTTCACTTCCTGTCCACATCCATCTTAAATGCAAAAAACCTGAGGTCATTCTTGTTGGTGGGCGTAAGACCAGGATTTCCATCCTGTGGAAAAATCTGATACTTCTAATTTTTCTTCCTCGTGACTTGGAATGAAAAGTTGAGACAGTTCGGGGAAGTCCCAAACTTTCCAGTCTCACATACACTCATGCTCCTTGCTTAACTGAAATGAAATGCTTCTTTTAATTTTATTTTTTTTTTAAACCTTTAATGTGTCCAGAAGACTGAGAATCTGGGTCTTGTGGGACTTTTATTTCCAGTTCCCCTGCTTTCGATTTTTCTCTCCAGGTTGAGTGTCTTGCTTGGACTGAACCCGTTTGGCCACACCAGAGTCATGCACTGCCCATCTAGGTGTATTGTTTCAGCCAAAGGGGCAGCGTGAGAAACTGTCCTCTTGGGAAAGCTCATGTTGTGCTGAAGTCTCGTCTGTAGCACTGTGGCAATTCAAGTGGACGCAGCTTAGTGCTGAACGGACACACCATAAATTCATCGGAGACCTTTCCATTCAGGCCGACATGACTCAAAGGCATTTCATTTCTGTGCTCTAATGAAAAACTGAAAACTTACTTTTACCCACAGAAATTTTGACTTTTGAAGAGCTGCATTTCCAGTTATAAAGACAAAGACGCTTTTCCCGAACAGCATAAATCAAAGTTGTTTTCCTGTTTACAAACATCGCAGCCTTGGTTATGGGATAGAGAAAGCAGAGCATGTCCTCCTGTATTTCAGTGTAACTGCTCTCCCTCAGCTGTCCTTCTCAGCCTGGTTGAGGGTAATGGGAAAGGACCCATATTAAAAAATAATACTACTTGCTTTTTGCTTTTCAAAAAGAAGAAAACCTATGTGAAGAGTGGAATGTGCTTCTTTAACGTGTCTCAGATAATCTAGGCCAAGCCCTTGGCCTTCTGCTTGCGTATCTTCCCCTTCAATCTGTCATAGTGCCTGGGGCCACTACCAGAATGAAGGCGGCAGGCGCTCCCGGTGGGACCCTTCTTGCTGAACGTGAAAGCCTCCAGTCTCCACGCGCTGAGCCGATCACCCTGCGCGCCTGTTATCGTTAAGGGAAGAAATAGTCCCTTTTACGGCTCAGCTCATTTGCCCTTTCCAGGCACCCGTATCAGGACACCAGCATCATGCCCCGCAAGTGTCCATTCACTCCCCTGTCTGTGCAGAGACTCGAGGCAGCTATCACAGGGGAAAAGGTCTGTGTTTTGTTAAAACAGTCAAGGAGCCTGTGAAGATATCTCCTACCTCCAGACATAAGGAAGTATGACAAGTATTTTAAAATTGGTAACAATCCGTCATTATAAATGCTTCACTGAAATTGTTTTGTTACTTGTTATGTGTCGTTACATTGACATCATTATGCTCTTAATGGCATAGTCTTAGCCTGAGAAACGTTAATAACTGTGAATAAGTGAGATTCAGATCCAGGAACCATCACCTTATGAAAGTAAAACATTTGCCTTCAATTTCAACAGAGCTTTGCTTTCTATAGTAAAACTAGCTGGATATATGAGGCTACCACTCAATATACTAGGGCACACATAAGTAGTTTTGGCAAATCTCTGATCTCTAAATGGCCTGGCCTGTTTTACACAGAGGTGTCCAAGACCCATCAGAGCTCCTGCAGATGCGTCTGTAAATCTGAGAAGGTCTATTTATAATAAGTTATCTATCTGAGGTTGTTATGATTTTTGATTTGCTTCTGAAGGTGAAGGCCTCATTGCTAAATTATAAGGACTGAGGGGTTTCCAGGTGTTTGAACACGCAAATGAACTTAGCAGCTAAGGAAATGTTCTTCTGTCCCTAGTGGAAAATTGACTTTAAAATGAAGCAGAGGGAGAGAGACGCTGGATATGTAGTCTCCTGGGATAGTTGGCAGAGATTTTTTAAGCTAAGAAACTGCCTGCTTTTCTTCACTGGAAGAAACAAGATTTGGGAAACTATTCAGCAATTTGCAAGCATCTCGCATCATTTGAGATGCTCTAAAAGTATTCTACTTAGACTCCTACCTCCCTCTCCAGCGGGCAATGGCCTCCCAGAAGTCCTGTGTCAGATGTGGCTTGGATGTCCTAGGAGGTCTCAAATGGTGCTAGACGTGTCCAATGCACTTTACATCTCACCCAAATGGAAAAAAAACCAAAGTTTGCTGCTGGAGCCGAAGAAACAATGTAGCACCCGTGGAATGCTCTTTTTAAGCACTTGCCATCCTGCATAATATCAGTATTTTTTTCCTGTGTTAAAAAGCAGTAAATGCAGATGGGATTTCAGTGTGGTTTTATACATATGAATTCTAAATCAAATATTCTGAGTGCACCAAATGTGCACTCTGTGCTTGAGAATGACAAATATATGGGGAAACACTAGGCTTTCTGGGGCAGAGGAAGAGGGCAGACAAACCTCTGAAGTAAAACAAAACCTTTCAAGACTTTTGTTCTGTAACACCGTATTTGGCTTCCCATAAAAATTAAGTGTGAGGATTGGAGATGATAAGTAGGATGTCTCTGAAAGTATTCACTGTTGTCTTGATGCCTAATCTGCTGGGAGAGATTTCCTATACAGCACTGCGCTGCACCCTGTGATTGGAGTCATCCAGGTTGCACTTAATGTCAGCTACATAGGAAACATTTGTAAGAAATCAGAAATTTGGGTAACCCGAGTATTTTTAATGAATTTAAATCATTACTTCCTTGGTTGTTGGCATGCACACATACAATTTGACTTTAGCAAAGCATTCAAGGGAACTGTCACTGTAAAGGGAGGTATTGTAGTACATATATTGGAGCAGGTGTGGTGGTAAATTCCTGGAATAAGTGATCAGTCTGATCGCTGTGAGTTAAGGCCAGGAGTCTCAGATGGCAGTACCTGATGTTAGCCCCGGTAAAGTAATATTTAGGCTGCTTTAGATATCTGACATTAAACTTCGTTGTCTGCAGAGGCAGCAACAGTCCAGCCATCCTGCCTTCCTAAGTGCTTATTAAAGACAAAAAGTGCCGCAGCTTCAGCCTATTTGTCATTTTTCATGGCCAGCGTACGGACATCTCCCTCGTATCAGCAGAAGTAAAGGCTAAAGTTACGCCAACCTACCACTCCCTGGCACCGAGGGCAGTGCCGGCTGATCTGGTTAAGAGACCTCGGGGGAATCGGCGGGCAGCGACAGACGCTCGCCCTGCCAGTGGTGCCTTGTGCTGCCTACGGGCAGTGGGCTGCACCTTGCTCTTGGGTTTGCTACCCCAGTGCGATAGGGAGCACCGGGAAGTGGCAAAAACCGACACCATGTGGTTGTAGAGTTACTCAGGCTGGACGGGCCCTGAGGAGGTCATTTTCTCCTTGGATATAGGAGTCAGGGAAGGGTCGTAGTTTTTTGCACGGTACGCCTGTGCATGGCTTTAGTGCCTGTGTGATTTGAATGAGGTCTGGTAGCACATGTTTAAAAGGAGGGGGCCCAACACTGGGGATCAGGACCCAACTACCTAGAGCTGTTACCGTGTCTTCGTGTGGACCAGCAACATTCCTGCTCTTCCAGTCCTAGGGTTTCCCCCAGGTGAGTTCCAAGTTGATGAATTTATGGTAGCTTGAATGCTAACGAATGACTGATTGCCAACATGAAACAGATGCTTCTTGTGATATTATGCTGGAACTGGACCCTGCTTTTGAGAACAGAATGAATGGATTAAACCCTTTCATTACTTTTGCCCTCCTGAGAGATAAAATGTCTGCTTGTCTTCTGGAAGACTGGCCAGGACATGTGATTGCATGTGACATATTGCTCTGATCTTGCTCGTTGCTGCAATCTCACATCACTTTGCAGAGATTTAGGTATGTGTTGTTCTATGCTGAAAATCTATTTGATTTGGGAAGACTGCAATAGAGGTTTACCACTGTTCTGCGTGTTATTAGATGATCATGCTGGCAGGTTGCCATAGATGCAGGTGCCTTTAAATAGTCAGAGCTCTTCCTTTTCCATGAGGACTTCAAATTCTCGGTTGAAAGAAAGGAAATATTTTTTCTTTTGTCATTTACTGCAGTAGTTTACATCATCATTACTGAAGAGTATGTAGCAAGAACACAGGAAGTGATTCACCAGTGAGAAACAAGTATAAAGACGATTCAGAAAACTGTCATTTACATAGACTAATGGAGAGGTCTGATTTTATAGTGTCTTACACCTGAATTATTTGCAGAAAAGAGTTGTGTAAAGATGTGAGGCCTTGTTTTCTGTGGGATTTTCTTCATACAGTGTTATTTTCTTTCAGTTCCGTGTTGCACTGGTTTAATGAATAGTTCAGGTTTCTGAAGCTTATTTTGTCCTATGGACAGTAAGTGACACAGCCATAATGATAACAGCCTTCTTGAAGTTATCACTCTGTCGCAGTTGCCCTGAAGGAAACATTTCAGATGAGTGACTAGTGAGCTTTACCGTCACATTAACCAAAAAGTCACAGCCAGTTTGAATTTGCACTAATGTAAATCAGAAGTGAATCAGCTTTACACCAGTGTGACTGTAGTGCCAAGCGCACTGTTAAACTATGTTTCTCACATTGACTCCTCTAATATGCTCACTTATTTTCCTCCTGTAGTAAAATAAATCCATATTTCTGTAGGAAATCCTTTTGTATATACAGTTACCGTGCATGTTATGTTGCCCTGCATGGATAAAATCAAAAGCTCGTCTTTTGCGGTTTGTCTTCCCTGACACAGGACGTTCAAGATGTGTTAAAGTAAGCATTCTTGAGCAGATACAAGTCAAGTCTATGCTCCAAACCAATTAAAGAGATGTGTTTTTAGTCCTTGATATGATGTAGTTTATAAAAAAGCAAACATAATGCTAAGCTGTAGGAGGATGGCTAGGAACTTTTTGCTAAAGTAGAAATGATGGAGAAAATAGCTGTTCAGTCTCTCCAGGGTTTATAGAACAAACACTGATGGAAATACAGAGGTTTTATTTCCCTCTGCTCTGTTTCACTAGTTTTAGACAGCTGACTTCGATGGAGCCATCTTTTGTTAATATTAATGAAGGAAAGATCAGGGTCAAGCTACATTTCCCTTGTAAAGTAAACTTTACTACTTGTAGACCAACAAAGCCAACAGGACCTTAGCTTGGGAGGTGATATCAAAATCTGGCCCTTCAGAGATTATAAAAAAACCCACCAAAATTCAATTTCTTGTCACACTGAAATAAGGAATCCAAAAAAGCATGAGCTGAAGAGGAAAATAATTTGCAATTAAGAAAGCCATTTCAGTTTCAGAGAGTTTGTTTTGAATGAGTGGCATCCTTTCTTTTTTATTGTGGAGATTGTATTGGTGAGTTTTTCCTAAGCATGAGTCCTACAATGTATTTCAGATGGGAAGCTGATTAATGTTATATTGCAGCTCATGTCTGAGCTGCGAANTTTTTTTTTAAACTAACCAGCAAATGTTAATCACAAGCTCACTAAGAGTGAGTTTCAGACTGGAGAAACCAGAACCATCAGTCCCATGCTAATTGGGCATCGCCCCTGCTCGCTTGCCTCTCGCAGAGCCCCAGAGCTTCTTCCCCGGGAGCGGGTGCAGGAGCCGAGCTGGGCACGGGCCGTTCACATCCCGTAGGCAGCTGCTCAGGGGCTCACCCGTGGCGAAGCTGAGCCCGTGCTTCAGCTTGAAATTCACCACGTTCCCCTACTTTTGTAAATCTGGCCATGATGGAGCTGGCTGGTTTTCAGCTTTGGCTTCACAGACTCTTTCCTCTGGGTCCTGAGGAGTCTTGTATTTTGGCTCAGCGATACTGACTCCTCTTCCAACTGCACTGCTGCTCCCCCGTGACGTTCCTTACAGCTTGCGGTTCTTCTCTGGGTATTCGATCGCCGAGGAACTCCTTTCCCACTGCCTAAACTCTGGGCTTCTCACTGGCCTGGCTGCAAGTGTCCTGGCCCTTGTTCGGCTGTCGTCTGCCTCCGATTTCTGGCTGTGACAAGTGTGTGACGCTCCCATTTTCAGATGACCGAAATGGTACATTTTCTCCACAAACCATCTCATTGGTGCCAAATGCCCCTGTCTACGCACCCTAATTGTAAGTGCTACAGGCCTGTCAAGTCTTGCACATCTGAAGCTTTGCACCTTGAGAGCTCTGAAGTGGAAAGAAACAAGTCTGTTATTAATGGACTCTGCTTTCCCCTCCAGAGCTGATTCTTCTGGATGACCTACTGTGGCATTTTTCTAATCTTCCAGCTCGCCTTCATCGCTGGTTTTCAGACATATGAGTCCGTCAGCTTGAGTCGTACATGTTTGAGAAACTATGGATATTTCTCAGCAAGGCTGGAAAGGAGGGCAAGCAAGGCAATGGGCTGCAAGGGTGTAGAAGGAGGACTTGGGAAGGTATCTTAATTACTTTTGTTCACTAAAATGAGGGAAGGGCGTATTTTATCTACATACCTGGTCTTTTATGTCCTATTGTTCACAGTCTGTGTTATGAGATAGAGAAATTTGCATGACATCGTGTCTGCCCAGATGTCATCAGGTGACAGCCTCATCCTGGTGATCCCCTTTTTCTGTATGCATTCGCTGATAAGTCCTGCTGGGGAAGGTGAAAAGGTAAAGACCTTCTAAATGCAGAGGGGACTGACTACATAGCAACATGAACAGAGCATCATAAATCAAGCTTTCCTCAGGAAAAAAAAATATCCCTGCAGACTCCAGCCTGCTACAGAGGGAGCATAAATATCTTTTAAATACAGGAAGCAGATCACATTTCTGGAAGAAACTTTACTTTCCAGAGTTTATATGTTATGGATCTTCCTTCACATACGTTGGTGTAAAGCTGGGCTAAAATTGGTATGAGTGAGATCAGGCCCTTTGTCGTAGGCTGAGATATTTATAAACAACAGCTTTGTCTTCAAACAATGTGGGCCATCCATCATGTGTCTCACCCTTAGAAAGTAGTGCACGGTTCTGAGGAGCGGGACTGGAGTTTAATTTGCTTTGCAGGAGGCAATGTTCAAAGGAAAATATCATCTTTGCTCAGCAAAATCGTTCCGATTTCCATGGTACCACACCGAGCACGTTCTAAGGGGATTATTTCTCCCCATTAACCTTAGCCAGTGCTGCTGCTTCATCAGCTGTGTGAGGGCTCTTACTGCCTCAAATATATTAAGCTACATATTTCTCCCTGGCAAGCCCAGGTCAGCTAAGGAAACCAAAGGAACTGAATAAGTTAAATTTTGGAAGGAAATGTGTCATGGCTGTAAAAAAAGAACTCCCTACAGAAATATACTTCCAGCAATGAACTCTGAATGAGCTGTAGGAAGACATATTATTTATTAAATGGACAAAGAAGCAGTGAAAATTAGGTCGAAGTATAAAACCATAGGGCACTTTGACCAGCAAAAACTGGTTAGAAAATAGAAATTCAAGTATTTGAAAATTGATTTTCTGAAGAGGAATAAAAGTTTTAAAAGTATTGAAAAGGAAATTCCTGCTGAAAATTCATTTGAAAATATTTAATTATCTCATTCTAGTCACGTTGCAATAGTTTAGTATCAATTATTAAACATAATGCCTTAGTATTTTAAATAGAAAGTAAAAATAATCAGGTTAAATGTAAACAGTTTTGTCTCACAAAAACAATTTGGCATGGACGGGATGGAACAGCTGATGTAAATGCAAAACTGTGGAAATTACTTATTTAAGCTTTCACTTACTCGTAATTTGGCCCAGATCAATGCGTTCCCTGTAAAAGTTTCACTTCTGGGGAAGCTTTAAAAAAAATTTGGCCACCAAATATTTTTAACCAACACTAGGCTAATAATTGCGTCCTGCCGCAGCGTGGTAGCCTCGGCTGCTCCCGATTGCTCTGTGAAACAGTGGTTTTTGCAAACAGGCAAGTGTCAGGCACCCTCTCACCGGTTTGAGATTCAGCCTCACGGCTGCCCCTCGAGAGCAGTAAATCACAGGCCAAATCGTTTTGCTTTCTGCAAACATACGTTGTCTTTTCTGGCCTTCAAAATTGTGCACACTTGCAATAACTAAAGTCTAGCTCGGCTTTATTCTCTCTGTTAAGGCAAAACACAAGCAAACTAGCTTCCTTTCTGTTAGTTAAAGTTCACTGTTTCCTATAACAGTGACAATTAACAGGACTCGTAAAAATAAATCCTGCAGGTTGCTGGGAATTTAAATAGTAAACGTGATAATCCTCTGTTATACTTCTCTTTCTAAAAGGAAATCCTTGAATCTGTGGTAGTGCTCTCATTTTCCACACAGAAGGAGCAAACGGTCAACTAACCTCAGAAGCCAGGCTCACAGAATTGACCGAAATAGACTTTTGCTGAAAGAATGGGGTAGAAAATAGTTTGCAAGCCCCTCCTTCTCAAACTTTAAAGTAAGAAAACTGAAGCCCCAGGATAGGTCTCCTCTGTTCTTTTCCGGGGAGGAAGATCTTTATGGGAACAAAGCATGAGAGATATAAAATAAGCACAGATAATGCTAGTATATGTTCTGTTGAATTTTAATATGGATCTTTTCATATGGATAATTGACTCCAAGATTCTATGGAATTAAATATGCTGTACCTGCCTTTTTCCTTTTTTTTCCTGTTTTAATATGCCATAAAAAGTAATTTTAAGAACTTACTGCTTTAATAGATTTTATAGGAGTTCTATAATGGAAATATTATTTCTTCTGTTGCATTGTACAGTAATGCTTTAGCTTTTTTTTTTTTTGTGCTTCAGCTTTACTACCTACAAAATGGAAATAACGTGTTACCTCCTATGAAAAGCAGTATACAAGGAGCAGTGTAAAAGACCAAGATATTAGTGCCCTTCCTGTTTTTATCCTTTTTGACGCAAGCATTCAGCTAAATATAAAGTGTCATGATAAATTGTTTCCATAGCTGGAGAAAATGGTGATGGGATCAAGGGTTTCTTTTAATTTCTTCTTTGTGGAGCCAGAGTCTTGTTTTTCTGACGGCACAGGGATTCCAGCTGCCTGCGGTGTTGAGCCCCTTTCCGCTCAGCACGTAGGTGCTGAAGTATCTTTGTTTTAGTTTTTCTCAGGACTGTGCGCCCGGTGTTGTCCTGCCTCTGATCTGGTGTTTCTTGGCAGCCTTCTCCCTTAGCTTCTCTGGTTCTTTTTGTGTTTGTAATTGATACTCAAGCCTTTGCAAATAGAGAAACCTTTCTGGGTGATCTGGGCTTGCTCGTGGGACGGGGGCTGCCTTGGACCTGCTCTCTGATTCCATAAGGGCTCTCCTGGAACTCTCTGTACTCCGTGGTAAATGACGGGCAGCAATTACACCCAACCTTTAGCACTGTTTTAAGAGGATAATGATATCTATTGTGAAAAAAAATTATCAGTGATACCGCTGGAGTATCTGATCATCTAATTGCCTATTTCATCTTCTGCTCATATAAATAGCATCCTTGAAAGAAGTATAATTAATATTGCAGCTAAGAAAATGTTCTAGCGGCTGTAATTAGGGCTGGATAAATTGTTAACTGTGAATAAATAATCCAAAGTGTTCTTGATCCTTTTGGTTTATGCACCAATTAGGGAGTTTTAATTTCTTTCTCTTCCTCCCTTTCTCTTTCTTTTTTCCCCTAAATGCAACTGTTGTTAACATGGCAGAAAATGTCAAATTTACATGGCGTTCAAATTATCTGCTTCATGGGGTAGAATTGCTTAAACAAACTGCATGGTGCTGATGGGTAAAACTTTCTGAAGAGCATAACAAATAAAAAAACCACCGGTAATGGGAGGGGATGGATGCAAATCCTCAGGAGGTATGAATTTTCAAGGCAGCTGAAGACCTACCTTCAGCTATTGTTAGTGTCTTTGCCAGTGCGAGAGAGTGAGCACTGGTCCATGTTCCCAGGGCTTCCCAAGCTTTATGGTGAATGGACTTTCATGTGAGTAAATAGCAATTAATAGCAGAGATGCGTGTGGTCAAGGTGAGCTATGTTTGGAGTTCAGGTGCACGTCCATCGCTGTTATCAGCCTGGATTGCTACTGCTCTGCGTTTTAGGTTGGTATTGCTACCAGCACAGAAGGGATCCTGTATGATGTTACAGAGTGGGAGAGTAATTTTTGCAATTTTTCCTTGGTGTGAATATCTCTGTAAGGTCCACGACAGCGAAGAATTCGGCTGTGCCACCACAGCATTTGCTTTAGGTCTGATGCACCCACCTCACACAGAGATGCTCCATTGTGTCAGGATTTTAAACTCAGCTTATTCTTTTTTCTCTACTTTTGTCTTCTAAAACTGTCTCGATCACCAGTTGCTCAAAGGAAAGGCTCACAGAAGGTTATTCCAAATTTACTGAAATGTACTGAAAACATTTCCTAAACTGTTATTGTTTTGCCACAGTGAACCCATCCCTCCAGTGACTGCTCTGACTGGATGATTTGAAACCGCTTAAAAACAGCCGTTGCTTCAGACAAAATTTAGTCTGCGAATGCTCAGTCAATCACGAGTCCCTCATTTTCCCGAATTTCCCACAAAGGTGAGATTTCAAGCAACCTGCACACAGCATTGGCAGAAAAATCATAGAAGGCAGTTCACAAGCTCCAGCTGTCACTCGGGAGGGCTGGCTTGTCGGCAGCATACCTTGAATTTCCCTGTCATTAAGTGCCGATCGGTCCAGCAAGATGCAGAAGGTGTACTGCAGCATTGCGTTGGTTGTTGCACTTGCTGATATAAATTGACTCACCCTCTAATTACCCAAATCTCGGGACTAATAATTTACATACTTTATTTTCCACCCGGTAACATTTATTTGAGACCCAGAGGAGCACAAACTCTATCTACTTAAATGCCAGTTTTGAAAGCCAGAGGCTAACTACAAGTACTTCAACATGTGTGCGGGGGTGTCAGAAGCATTCAGGCTCAGCCTTGAGCTGACTAAGCTGAGTTTGCAATTTAGCCTAGAGCTTATCTCCTGGTTTTGGCAGAAGCGGAAAAATTTATGATCTGTCCTGGTGACATTGGAAACACCCTCATGAACATGTCTGAATTGTTTTGTGAGCTTTGCAAATTCATGGCTGAAAAGATCAGGTCTCACCTTGAAGAAAGACCAGAACAGATCACATTTCAAGGTTCTGTGAAAATACTGAGAGAATAATCGTATTTTTTCTAAGAGACTCCAGGCAGGCTATTCTCCAGAGGTAGGTAGGATATTCTCAGATGGTGGGACAGGTGGTGAGAGATGCCAGTTGTATTGATCAAAGACATTGTGACAGAGAAAACCAATAGAGCGGTCTCTTTGCCTGACCCGTGTTCCCTCCTCCTTAATCTAAACCACCAGCACTGCTACATTTGGTATTCGGATATAAATGTTTATTGACTCTGACATGATTGTGAGCAAGGGAATGGTTTAAGATGTGACCTTCGCTACAAAGACTGCTGGGTGGTTCAGCCCGAGAGATCCATCATGTGCGTTTTTAAACCTCAGCCACCCTGTAACTCACAGTGAGGCCAACTCAATGAATCAAATGAAAACAAAATCAAAGCAGAGTGCAGAGCGGATCATTAATATAATCTTGGTTTCCTTTACATTGGCATAATTACCATTTATACATAAACATGCATTTGTTGACATATTCTAAATAACTAACATGTGAAAAATATCTGCTAGGCGAGCGGTGAGCTGTACTGTGCAAGCAGAGGAGTGGCAAAATGCAATACCCATATGTTGTTCATTTGCTCAACTTGCCCTTCTAAGGTGTCTTGTCCTTGTCCTAAGTCGTAGTGGGGATGTTGTTTCACGTGCCATCTAGCATGGCGTTCCTAATGGCAGGGAGCAAATTACAAAAATACCACTGCTGACGGTGTTTAGCCATTACTGCAATACGAATATCTAATATGCTTTCACGGGAGGTTCGGGGGTGTGATGCCCCATATACGTAAGTGCGAGTGTGTATATGTCTGAGCAACTAATTGAACTACACCGGTAATCTGATGCGATTTTGATCTTCGTGGTTCCCGGACTACAATAGCACCACAGTCTAGGCTCTTACCTACTCTTTCTGCCCAACGAGTCAGACGCTCCTTGAATCCACCTCATATCTTTACAGATTAAAATTTCTTGCAACGCTCTGAAAAAAACACGTATCAGACAGTAGATGTGGTTTGCTGCAGAGGGACTCCACGACGCTGGCTGATTTTTTTCTGAATCTCTAATACTGGTTTTCCTGCCTCGCTTCCAGCTTCCAAACTGCACCAACAGAAAATTCAATAGAGTTGAATATTTATGACTTTTCTATATAAAAAAGTTCTGGAGCTGACATGAAAAAAGGACCTGCAGTTATGAACAGGAAAAGGCAGTCTGTAAAACTGAAAGTCTTTTCACCACTGTTAAATTCCAGCCTATGCAAACGGTAGCTATATTGGAAATCAATAGCCAACCCCCCATAGACTTTGATGGGAGAACAATTAGGTCACTGTTGGTTGTCTTTGAATTCCCACCCTGGGTATGTCTATCGTCTGCTTCGCTGGCATTGTCTTGAAAAACCTACTGGCCTTTTTTCCTTTGTTCTGGGTTGCTTACATACATTAACTCCAGTAATTCTTATACTAAAGCCTACTCGTAATGGAGGGGAATAGGCCAACTTTCTTTTAAATTGTATGTGACTTTTTTCCTGACCCTACTGTGGTTCAAAAGACTACTAGCACTGCAAAATGTTCACGTAACGCCTCGTGCAGGGTTAATAAGCACGGTTATTTGAACCTTACTGTGCTTTCCTGTAGGATTATTGTGAAAAGAAGAAAGATAATAGCAGTTTGCCATGCAGATATGAAATAACCCTCCTTTGAGGCACTCTAACACTATCTAGTGGCGACGTGCACCCACTTATGGTATCCTCACAGGTGCCTCAGGTGTGAGTAAGAATTGGACCAAGGGTTGTGGCTTCGCTCATCTGCTGCAAAGCGGAGGGTGCGGACTAGGGCAGGTGCCAGAGGCTGCGCTGTGTCAGCGTAAGTACTCCTGTGCTGGGAGTTGGGTCAGG
Source organism: Pandion haliaetus (assembly GCA_013401275.1). NCBI lineage: Eukaryota > Metazoa > Chordata > Aves > Accipitriformes > Pandionidae > Pandion > Pandion haliaetus. The sequence goes on along the minus strand of VYZV01031096.1, from coordinate 71,023 downwards.
GAACTGAAAGAGTTGACAACATTTTTATCTCATTGTGTTGTATTTTATTGTATTGTATTTTAATTTTTATTTGATTTGATTTATGCTGAGCTGGATCTGCCCGTTCCCTTGATCACCCCGCAGCCAGGTGATCTCTAATGGTAGAATGGAGGAGGGAGTGGGGTGCTTGGCGAGGTGGGAGGGAAGGTCCGCTCCCCCCTTTTCACAGCAGCCCTAAAGCTGAAGTATGGTTTAGCAAGGGTGTAGGAGCCGGGGCACCTTACGGGAGGGCACAGGCGGACCCGGGTCCCGGGTGGAGGGGCCCCAGCTGAAGAGCACTGCCTGCTGCGCTGGGCAGGGCAGAGGCTGCTTGGGGTTGTTATCAATTAGTGTGTATAATATGATTGAAATAACCAGGGAGCTGCTGAAGTCCTGTTAGGACAACAGGGTGAGGAGGCTCTTGCCCGCCTGGGTTCCTCCCTTGGTGGTGAGTGAGAGCTGAGAGATGATAGCCTCAGCTGGCCTAACTCGGGACAAAATCACTGAGATCAGAGGAGCTGCCCCAACTCGGTGAGCTGAAGATACGAGCCTCTTTATGGCTGTGTGAAACCCAGCACTGCTGACCGGCATGGGGAAGCGTGCGAGGCCGGGGTGGTGGCCGCTCTCGCGTGGGTGGAGGGCACATTTTCATACATGGGGTTCCCCCTTCGCTGATCCCATCTGACTGGGTCCTCTGAGCAGGGGGGGAACCGGGGTGCCTTCATGCTTTGTCAAGGCAAGGCTTGGTGAGGGGCTCTGTGGCTGGAGAGAATAGGGGGTCCGTGGGGGTGAGACTGAATGTAACAGTGCGGGTAGGCTGCTGGGCTCGCACCTCTCTAATGTGCAAGTATTTCTTTTTGTGCCTTGGGTTTTTCTCTTGGCCTGGGTGTTTTTTAAAGCTCACACAAAGCCTTGTCCTGGCACTGCCCTGGCATGAGGAAAGCAGAAGGAAAGAGAGCCTCCTGTTTGAAGAGACAAATATTCGTAAGTAGGTCTTGGGTGGTTTTCCCTGCACAATATCCTCTTTCTGCATGCTCGTTTGGAGAAGCTGTTTGTTCTTCAGTTCTCTAAAATGCTTTTGTGCAGCATTGCTGGTACAGAATGGTTGTCGCGTCCCCTGCAGAGGGGAGTGATTGATCCCTATACATACACATATATAATCTGTTGAGTGTCTCTTCACAATAAGAGGCACTTTGCAGAAGTAAAGTATTATTTCTATCATACCATCACTTCACTCCTTTGGAACAAGACCATTTTCCCCCCACTAACTATCAGCATTCCCTGCTAGACAAATAGCAGTGCAGATACTCTCGGGATGAGTCACTGGGCTGCTGCAATAGGATGGCAGCACATCCTCAGATAAGAAGCCCATTACCAGTGCAATGTGTCCAGTCACCACTGACTCAGAAACTGGAATCCCAGGGTTGCTCTTGAGTCAGCATTGGTATGACTCTGTCACTAAGCTGCCTTAGCTTGCCTGACATTTTCACTTATGATGAAAATACCAGGCTGCTGATGTCAAAGCAGGACTCCAGTGGACTCTGAATAACTACTGTAACACGTTATCCTAGTGGAAATAATTCCAGGGTAGGGGTTTCCAAACGTGTGTTCATGCAGAGCTACCTCAGGGGTGAAATGGCAACCTCAGAGCCATGCTGCAAAATTAATCTTGAAAGCCGTACTTTTACATTTGGTCACATAAACAAGCGTTGTCCTGAAGGTGACAGTCCTGGCAATGGGACATCCCTGGCAGCAGCTTGATGTTGTCACCCCCAGATATCCCTCGCTGACCCCTGGGGCCTCTGCTGAGTCCTGATACAACCCTGAAGAAGTTACCTGAAGACCCATCATCAGTCGTCTGATTCTCTCAATGATAGGCACAACTCAAAAACTATTTCTGGGCCTTCTTCAAAAGCTTCACCAGCTTCTGGTAGCTTGCAGGCTGCTCTTTGGGAAGAATGTGGGGTGGGGATTTGTTCCTTAAGTAATCCTCTAGCAGTAACGTCTGCTTTAATGTATACTGAGGAATATCTTTAGATCTCACTTTCTCCTGACTTTCAATGACCAGGGCTTTGGCTGTCCTTGATTTTCAGGTACGTTTTGTGCTTGGGAAGGCTGTGGATTGAGCTCAACTGAGAGAACAAAGATGCTTGTCTAAGGGGTGCCTGCCTTTCTCATTGTGCTCTGTTTAGTCACTGTGGTATATGGGAGGGTGCACTTTGTCCTGTAACGGCAGGACTCGGTAGTGGTTTAATGTGCTGTGATGTCTGAGCCGTGGGTGACAGTAAGCGATCTGTGTCCAAAGATCTCGGCAGACAGAGGTGTGGAGACGGAGTGCTGGTACCTGTGCACGTTCGCCTCCTCTGGGGTGTGATAAAGGGCCACGTCTCTACATCCAGAGCTTTGTGCTCATATGTAGTGGAAATTACCACAACGTCTAGAGCAAGCTTGTTCTGAGGAGAATGGCCCACTGATTGTTGCCAACCAAACTGCTAGGAGGCTTGAAAAAGTTACTGAAAACTCTATCCAGAAACCAGTGACGACTATGGAACCTGCTTGCCCTTAGTAATTTGGCTGATTTCACTACCTTGATTTAAGAATCATCAATAAAATGAGGCTAGACCTGCAAGGTGGCACAAGTCAGTGCAATTTCACTGAACTAAATGGAGCTGTGGCAATGTACACCAGTGAGCCATCCAGTTCAAGGCCTTAAAAGCTTTAAGTTGATGAATATTCCCTGCTGATGGCTGATTATTATTGGTACGCTTTGGTACAATGCCTCTGAGGCGCAGTACTCTATCAATTCAGCACAGCACATGAGTCTCAGGCTTGCTTCACTTCTGTTCAACTTTTTTTTGGGCACCAGAATTCATTCGCATTTTATGGTGATGTCAGTCTGGAATAAAGCCACAATACACTGGCAGCACTCCTTCAGGTACGGATTTGTGCAAACAAGAAGTGTGTTTGTCCCTGTCTGAAAGTCCTTGCTGGCTTGATAAGTTGGGTGGTTTTCAGGTTATTTTTATTTATTTATTTTCTTTTTCTTATTGCTCACCCGCTATAGCAAAAGGGCTAGCCACACTTACAGTATATACAGATGTACTTGCCTTGCTCTCAGATTCCCCGCAGGCAAACGATGGTAAATGTGGAGGAAAAGAAAGATGGCTTTTAAAGAATGACCTTAGGAAACAAAAACTGCAAAAATAGTTGCTGTGCCTGGTGTTTCATCTGTGAATACCCAGGGAAATTAATTCAAATGCAAGTGGGAAATGCCTCCATATCTTTGGGTAGAGGAAACTGAATTTTTTTGCACAGCAGCTGGCTCTTTGGGGCCAGTCTTCCACTGATGTATCCATGGGTTTCTTCATTGAAAAGGGAAAGAGGTCATTGCTGGAAGATATTTTAAATGAAATATCAAATATGCAGTAACTCTTTTATTGCCTAATAGTCCTCGTTTTTCTCATTACCTGTCAGATCTCCTCTTGGCTTGAGAAGCAAGTATCTTCTGAGGTCAGCCTCCATCACATAGCAGCGGGGCGTTTTGTTTGGTTAACTGTTTTCAAGACTTAGCTCTTCTTTTTCTTTCTGTGAAATATGTTTACAGTGTATTTGGCCTGATTGCCTTTGGCATTGGTTCTGAATGGTACATGACCTAGTGAGACAGTTGCGTCATTGGATATTTATATAAAGAATCAACGTTTGTTTCATTAGTTCCACAACTGATGCTGGGATCCTAGAGCAAACCTTTTGTTGCCTTTGGGTATTTCTACCAGAATGTTCTTATGCATAAAATTTCTGAGATTCTCAACTAAAAAGTGAAATAACTATTGACAAAAGCCTAGAACACTCAGTTTGGAAACTTACTTTCACGCAGGAACATAGTAGTTACATGCAGGGAGATAATTTTGCACACGGGGAGATAATTTTGCTTTGCTCTTGGTAATGGAGGCAGAGACACCACCACTTTCCTGTGCTCCCTTTGATTTCTGGTGTCAACTGAACATTTCTATGCTTTGCAAGATCAGTGCCATTTTCTGACTGCCATTTCTTGCTGAGGCTGAGGATTATTTGGCAAAAGCACATTTGAACCTTATGCAGCCTTCAGCTTTCTCACAAGGTAAAGAAGCAGGGCCTGAAAGTCCTGTTGAGGGATCTTGAAAATAGGAGAGGGAGAAATAGTAGGCAGTAAAATGAAAGACTTTTCTGACCTTTTTTAGCCTGTTTTTAGTTACCTTGGCTGAATATATCCTTGCCTGCCATTGCTCATATAGATTGGGTGCTCATCACTCTGCATGTGTCTGTGGGAAAGTATATTCCATCTCCCAGGGAGTCAATCTCAACTTCTGCTGGGACATGAGAAAGTGGTAGAGGTAGTTCATAAATGATGCTAGGAAAGAGCTACTCTGAATAGGTATCTCTGAGTTAGTAACCTTAATTTCTCTTTAAAGTTAAAGAAGTGTTTTCCTTTCATGTATCCAAAACTGATTAGATGACTCATTTGCTAAAACTATTGATTTCTCTCCAAAGCCTATGACGAGGACCTAGCTTAGCTTAGCTCAGTTGTAAATGTATGTTGACAGGTGCCTTAAGGTCTGGTGAAGCCCACTCTTGATAGCTCTAAGGATGCAAAGGGGAGCTGAGGATACTTAGAGTTTGCAGGAAGTGCCAACGCCAGATTTAGAACAAGGGAATAGTGGTTCAAATTAGACGCAACTGACAAATCAGCCTTAATTCAGCAAATTGCTCGTAACATCACACTCAGCACAAAAAGAACATGATGTTTCCTGTTCTCCGTGGGCTTTTTTAGACATGGGAAAAAATCTGATATAGCATAAAATTGTCACAGAAGACTGCATATGGCTGATGCCTTAAATAGATTTAAAGGAAATTCCCACGACTGCATTTGACCTTCCTGTTTTTTAAAACACAATCAGCATCCATATAGTTGTGCACCTGTGTATTATCGTGTACTTTGCACATGATGAAGCTGCTGATTTATGTTAGAATTGGCAGGATGCAAGTTGATACACCTGCCAAGGCAGGAGAAAAATGAAGTTGTCTATAAAATACGTGCCTTCACTTTAACAAACTTGGTTTAGCTATGGCACAAAACACTCATCAGAGTGCTGAATAAAATAGTCATTTCAATGAATACAGAAATAATTCCAGAGTGTGTTTTTTGAAATACACGCTCTTGATGCAATTCCCTTGCTGAGTACTTTCTTCTGGGAAATAAACATCATCGTGCATGGTCCATTTTGCTCGAAACTCATCTCATTTATTCACCTGAGTTTCACATAGTTCAGTTTCAAATCTGCAGAAGGAATATCTTACCATATAAAGGATGGGGTCTAAGCTGCTGTTTGACTACACAGAAAATCATATTATACCTCGAATCACAGATTTTTGGGTACTTACTGGATCTTTATTACTTAAGTGAAAAGAGTGGATGACATGAATAATTCTTCTGATTGATAGATTGGGGCCAGAACGCCCAGAACCTTGTGGGATTGAGTATCTAAGACCAAATCTGACAAGTCTCATACCCCAAATCAGCATCAGGCACTGCACACAATCCTATTGACATCTCGGGAGACAGATGCCCAGCATACTGTTAAGAACCTGTAGAAATCTTTGAACAGCCAAAGTCTGAGCTTCCAGGTTGGGAAATGTGTATTTTAAATATAGCACTAAACCCCCCAAAGGGTGGGTTCTAGTTTCCATTCAGCTCTAGACTAAGTGTTACTTCATGTGGGAAATGACTCGTATCTCAGAAGAAAGGTGTGCTGTTTGACTGAATAGAGCAATTTGAATTCCCAGGATAAAATGTACTCAAGATAAAATAGACACTTCTATGAAGGCTTTGAATTTAAGTAGGAATAAGTCACACATAGGGGTCAATTGGCCATTTATTTGTTCATTTATTTATTGACAGAATTGTATTTTTGGTACTGAAGAATATAGATCCATACAAGTGGTGCGGCACTTCATTTGCTTTGACAGTCATTTTGTTTCTAAATATTTTACTGAGAATTCTTGCAGCCGCAGAATTCCTGGCTGAACACTGAGGACATATCTGGTCTCGGTTGCTGCAGTTAGTAGAGCCACTGTCACCAAAGAAGGGGTGGGCAAGTACACATGGGCAAGTACACATTGCCAATGTCAGGCTCACGTTTGGGGAGCTTTAACAGCATAGGATCAGGAGGATGGATCCTATGTAGGATGGGTGACTAGAAGCAAAAGTAGGATCTGAAACTATTTCAAGGAAAATACAAATGTGATTCCAGGCCTTTGCATAAAAACTTCCTCCTGGGGGAAGAAGGGGATCTAATCTCACCTAATCTTAGACAACTGCGGTGCAGGTGCCTGCCTTTGGGATAACCTCCTTCATAAGAAGGGGAGAGAAAGAGGTGCCTAAAGGTCATGATTGGTTTGCCCTGTCCTACCATCCGCCTCAGGATGAGATTGATCACAGCTGCACTTACAAAAGCTCGTTTCTCCATTGACCTCAGAGGCCCTGAAGGGTATTTGAAGTGTGCATGTTTGCACTGCCATCATCTACAGTTAAGGGAGGTGAATGTTATCCCTGCACCTCTTGTCCCTGGACCCCTCTCTATCCCTGCAGCTGAGTCAGGTAGCAATGTTCATCTGCTATGAAATACCTTCCTACAATTTCCCTAACTCTTCTGCTGAATTTTCTCTAGCCTCCAGATGACATGGAAAAAATGCTTTCAAGAGGCCCCAGTTTGAATCAGGTGCATAACTTGAAGCTAGGCATATACTTAAATTACCTGATGAACTGATATCTCACTGATTTAGACTTGACTTATCCACCTTTAAGCAGGCCGTGGGGCAAAGCGCTCAGACCCCAAACCTATCGAACACTCACATGCATAAAACATTGCATCATAGGTAGAGTGATTTTCAATTGTTACAAGAAATAAGTAGATGGTAGTTTTATCTACTGTTATGGAGAAACTGTTGGAACCAATTGTCCAAAGCCTTTGTTGTAACCACATTACAACATTAGTATTTTCTCTGAGGGTGGCAATGAGGATGAATTAGGCAATAATGCAAATCCCTTTGAAAATGAAAAATAACACATAGGATCATTGTTTCTGTGCCCTTTGTGTGCAAAGGCTAAAATAAAGATCTAAGTCTTCTTCCTCTTCTTTCCAATAGCCTGTCTCTTTGCAACCTTAGGTTTATGATTTCCTCAAGCTCATAAATATCATGCAAGAGGTAAGGACTGTAAGGAGAGAAAAATCACTCTGTCAGGTGAGTTTACATCATTCCTCCTCATTGCCCTTGTGTTCAATTATTTTCATCCTTAATGGTCTTGTTTTCCCTGTATATAAGTCAAGCTACACTGACATGGAAAATTAAGTACAGGAAAATCAGCTACTGGCTTTATTACCTGATGAGGATGGGCTACAGAGGTATTTGATGCTGCTAGCATCCAGGAAAAAGTGCCTGAAAAAGAGTTGCCTTTTTGCGCAAAATTTTCTTGATGCTGTCTGCACCTTCTAGCCTTCATCTTTAAAAAGAGTGAGAGTGTGATCTTGTTGCTGTTGTATTGGCCTGCAGATCAGTGGGTATGCCAGGGGCAGCTGACAGATCTTAGGCAAAGTTCCTTCACCTCTGTGTCTCTCTCCCATCTAAATACTTGCCTTTTAAAAGGTCCTCGTATTTTACACCAGTAAGACTTTCTATTTGCAGCTACAATTATTTTGCTATGGCATTCTTCATAAGAAATTGAATGGACAATTCTGGAGAGAGGGAAGATTTTATCTTTTTTACACAGGAGTTTTCTACTCAGTAAGTTGAGTTGGAGTGTAAAGTTCTGCTTTTTTGGGTAAGCGTGTACAATTGCTTAAAAGAGCTGGCAGATTTTCCTACTCCTTTCCATTTTACCAACTGGAATGGTGTTTCAAACTTAACATGAACTGTTGGTACGCTTCCCAGTTCCCTCATTAGAACAAGCCTGATGGTGGTGCCTACTCATTTGATTGTAAGCTTTTCCCAACCCATTTCCTTTTCTTGTACATTTAAAAGCACTAAAGACAACAGGATCTGGATTCTAGTAGAGGCCTTTGGGCGTTGCTACATTAAAAACACAGTAAATGTTGAACTTCTGCAGCCCTTCAAGCCACAACAGAGTAGGTCAAATATTTGAACCGAGGTAGGAAATGTTAAATGCCATGTTGATTTGGAAATTGTATTTGATACTATCTCAGAACATACGACTGCGTTTCAACTGGCATCAGAGTCATAACTTTTTTTGAGGTCAATGGATCTCATACTGATTTAACTATTACTATCCGTTTGGACAGTAATTGTTTGGAATGAATGAGATAGCTAAAGATATTTCTACTATAGATGATGCCTATTCTACATGATTTGAAAAAGAGCAAAGCTTAGAAGGAAGGAAGGGCAGAGACCGTAAAATAACATGGGCATGAGAAACCAAAGCATGCATCTCAGAGGGAAAAGATGTTGAAGCTGGAGGACTCAAGATTTGTGCTCAGGTTTGGGACAGTCTAATTAGAGGAAGACTGAATGCCGAATGTTCGCCTTTGTGCAAATCAGTTGGGTATTTTGTATACAGAGACCTTGGCAGCAGCACACTATGGGTCAAAGAACATTTGTTTGCTTTCAAATTATTTTCAAGAAATGAATGCTTTTTTGCATTGCTACTGCCTAAGTATCATTGCATGCAGTTCTCTTGGGAAACTCACGAGCTTTGTCACTCACTGGCTTTGATTTGCCTTGTTTGGTTTGTTTCTTTTAATTCTTCAGTTTTCCTTTTTCTGCTGGGTTGAACTTTGTGCTCATGCTTCCCGGTCCATGATACTGTCATCTTTTACTTAGGCACAGAAAGCTGTGACACTGGCCACATAGGTGCAGGCTTCCATGCTCCATCCTGGCACGTTGTTTGTGATTACCACTTTGCATTATCCACACACCCCTGGCCTCTTTAGCGATCATTCGACAGTGCCAGCGAGCACCAGTTGTGACAGTACCTTCTGCCTCTTAACCACTTACCTACTTTGTATTGGATTGATGCTACCAGTTTATTTAGGGCAGAGCTTCATATAAGCACGAGGCGGTAAAAATACATTGAGTTTATTTTCTGGAGCTGTGACACTGGATAAAAGAATCTGTAGCCCATACAGTCATCCCTACCGTTCTTCTTTGACTGAGAGGTACTGTTACAGTCAGCACCTGGGAGGCTGCCTTGCAATGCTCTCCCTCCATACTTCGCTGCCTTACCGATTATTTACTGGAGTAACGAAGTTCTGTGGTTAAAACACTGGACTGAGATCCAGGAGAGACAAGATAACTCTTGCATCAGCCACAGATGTTCCTTCTGATCTTGGAGAAGTTGTTCGGTGTCTCTGTGACTGTTGGGAGTAAGAGCTCTGCTCTGTCTTACAGGAGTGTTGACAGAGGGTTAACTTGTTTGCGGCAAATAGATCCTGCTAAAATTGTGCATTGGTTGAGGCGGAGAAGGCAACAAATGAGAGGGAAGGCAGAAGTTATTGTAAGGGATAGGATGAACACACAGGTCCAAGGCAACCAGGCTACGTCACTTGGTTTTGTAAAGATAAATTGATTAATCCTTATGAGGTGCTGAGATATGTGAAAGCCATAGAAAATCCCAAATATAAATACACCGACTAACAGAATATCCACTTGCACCTCTATGAAAATCCCTGCCAGTTATTTTTTTTGAAACTGAACCTAGTGCATACGGCATTAATTTTTTTTTTCTGCAGAATTACACAGTGCAATATTCAGAGCTGGGAGAAGAGGTTAAATTCAAATAAACCTTAGAATTGAATTTTTGGCTATAAGACAGACTGAGCTGAAACTTAATTGCATCTTTGGAAGCTAATGTAATGGCCATTTGCAGTGTGGGGGCACATTAGGGAGTTTTTTTCCATTCAGAGCTTTCTTTTCTAATATGTATTCGAATGTAAGAGCAACTTCTTATTTTAGAAATACATCTAGAAGTAAATCCTACTTCACCAGTGCAGTAACAGAGCTGGGTCTGGGGAGTGAGGAGTTATACTTGCAGTTCTCCATTTGCTGCTTTTGAAGGTGTCACCTTCACACGAAGCATCAATCTGTTCCACGCTGCAGAGGCCAGAATGGCCTTTGCTTCCTGCAAAACGTACGATGCTTCTGCTGCTCCCCCATTTCCACACTAATCAAAGTTCTTGGCACTGATTTCTTTAATTGCACAGGTGAGATGTGTATGAAAATTGACGTCTCATGGGTTCTAATCTGACTGAATTAGCCTACAACAGGATTCCCTCGATTTTTAAAAGAGCTCAATGTCCTTCAGACTTAAATGAAAGAGACATTTTTTTCACAAGCACTCTTCAAGTACAGTGCACATTGATGGGGTGAGAGGTGTCTGTTTTTCTGAGCAGGGACATATATGAAAAAAAGTTGTCACCTAGCTGACCAGGAAAGCAACCGCCCTCACACACTGGTTTATACTTTTGCTGGTTATTTCTGGGAGCTAGCGGGCGTACACAGACTAGCACACTAACGACTTGCATCAGTGACTTAACTCAGGGGCTCTGCAAACGCGATGGAGTTTTTGTAGTGTAAACAGATTCTGCAGGTGGATGCCTGGCTGTGGGGAGCTTTTGAAAAGTGCTCTGAAGGCAAGAACAGCTTTGTGTAGGCACACCTCAAGCCAGGGCTTTTACACTAAGGATGGACTTGGGTTTGTAACTGTTACCTGTCTTCAGCCTTCGTAACTCAAGGAACCAAGAGTGAAATAAAAGGCAATGAAGAAAGGGTCCCTTACTCATCTAGCAGCCAGCAGGGGGGAAGCAAAGAAGGCAAGCCTGGGGCATGCCCATGTGGGTGTTGGAAGTGATGCCCGGGACTCCCCGATTTCAGTAGGCTTCACTGTGCCGAGCAGCAAATGGGTCTCCGTTCAACCCTTCTCTCCCACCTTCCTCCCTTATTTCCCTCTTCTTCCCTCCTTTTTTTTACTTATTCTCACAAGTTGCTCACCTCCCCTTCTTCCTCCCTCTGCCTGTGTCGTCAACCGCTAAAAAAACTGTTTGCCTCAGGATGGCATTGGCTGGCAACTCTGTGGGAATAATAGTTAGCAGAGCACAGACACAAAACTTGGCCTTACAAATTGCTCCCTGGGTTTGTACTCCATGCCCATGACAGTTGCTTGCTGCCCCAGCGAGCAGAATTAAGCAGGGAGCTAGAAGATGCTCCCTTCTCTCCTCTCAGCAGCTGTTTGCAGAGAGTAAAAACATGTCCAGTTTTTTTTCTACTTTTATCTCTTGATCATGTCTGATCATCCCATCTGCCTCATGATTTATTTCCCTACATTGGAGGAAATCACCATTGTTTATGAATTCCGATCTGCAGAGACCAAAGAGCTGAATGCAAAGGGCTTCCACACAGAAATCAATGCTTGCATCAAAGGTCAGGGGAAACGATCAGATAAATAATCTATCTTGGTCCACCATGTTCATTTTGCCTTGAGAAGATCAGAAAATCACACATACTTAGTCATATTGCTAACAATAGTCCTTTGACTTCAGATTGGGCTAAGATCCTGGTTCCTACTGACTTATTTGAGGTTGACAGTAATTAATTTCTTTGTTGTGACACAAAATAAACTATATATTCTTAGTGAAAGACTTACTGAAAGCAGATGGAAGCATATTCATCCTAAATCTGTTGACTTTTGCTGCTTTATCAAAATCAAAACGTTTCAAAGAAATTTTCATTTTTGTTCTTTTATTTGCATTCACTTATTTTCAGATGTTCAGGTGAGCATTCCTGAAGTCCAAAGCCTTCTGGTCAATTCTGGTCAGAGGAAATAAGAACAATACAGATTAAAAAAGAAAAAAACAAAGAGCCTTTCTTTAGAGTTACAAATCCCATTTTGGTAAGATTGCATTCTACATAGGTTTGTGAATGCTTCTGCTTTTGCAACCACTGAAACCTTTTTTTTTTTTTTTTTAAATGTTAGTCTCCAGGTAACTTCGCCTGAAACATTGGAAATGTGTTTGTTCCATAGTGAAAAAGAGCCTTACCTCTGTGGGAACAGGTGGCTCACAGACCATGAGTGTTTGTCACCTGGGGTAGATAAGCCTACTGCACATACTCCCTTTATTTCAGCGCTGATGCTGACACGACAATTCCATGCTTTTTTTTTTAGTGAAAAGAGGTCAGTTTTAATTGTCATCTTAAATATAGTAGCAAATTTCAGTTGAACATTTGAATACTCGTTCGAGGCCTATTTTTGTAAGTGAAGAAAATCTCATAGCCTTGATTTCTACTGTTTTGACACTTTCTTTTATGAAGGTGTCAGCCTCTGACTTGTAGTGCAATTATTGCAGTGGCACTGACACTATATATTGGTGCTATTAACACTTCCATTTCATGTCCTCTAGATAAGAGCTGGCTCTTGGAAATCTTTTGGTTATTTGCCTCAGGATGTGCCTGCAATGCAAAAATAAACAAACCGTAGGATTTCTGGCTTTTTAAAGCTGAAATGAAAATATTAGTTGTCTTTATATGTGACACATTCAATGTGTGCTAATTTTCAGTTGAAGCTGTATTTGTTATAGGTGTTATTTAATGTGATGGTGTTGGTAGAGAGACACAGAGGTGATGGTGTTGGTAGAGAGACACAGAGGACTAGAATAGTTCATATTATATTCCTGGAGGAAATTCCTCCTTAAAATACAAGGATCAGTTCAGTTTGTTGCACTAGGTATAGAACTTGGCAATGGTACTTTCTGGCTGACTAGCTCTTTGAATTTATGGTCCATCAACCAGCACCAGGAGGGAAAAGTTGAAAGACTGTCATGACATTCATTGGCATTTTCACCACTAAAATGGCATGGCTATACATAAAAGTAGATATTATTGCTGCACAATACAAGCAGCTGTCCTGGAGGGAAGCAGAAGAAATGCCCTTACTGTGAGACTTCCAAACACAGCAGAATTTTTCAGTGTCTCTAGGACACTAGTAAAACTACAACCACAGAACTTCTCTCAAAAGCTGATGAAAGAAAAAAAGTAGTTGCATTTTATCAAGCATCTTATTTTAATCTGCCATAAACTCGTGCTGCCATTTCTGCTGCCATGGGGTCATGTTCCCCCTCCTAACCACCTGTGCCTGCCGCTGCCTCTTTTCTGATGACATGAACGTTGATATGATTCATGACAAATCAGATGGGAGAAGAGATGGAGCTGAAAAGCACCTCACCTGAAAGTATGGTCTGCTGGGTCACTTGCATGTGCTTGCCCGACACTGGTGTTGATACAAGGGAGGCACCAAGAGCAAGGAGCCAGATGAAGGAATTCACTGGCCATGGCCTTGGTTCTGCACTGCAGAGAATAAAGAAAGTGTAGTTCAATCACGAGTATTCTCAGAAAGAGCTTGACCGGTCCCCCTGTAGAGAGCAACTTGAGTACAGGCTTGGTTTGTCTAGTCAGAAGAGTGTGTGAGGAAGATTCAGGCATTCTCAAGTCTCGACTCTCATGCCAGTTCATGACTCAGATACACAGAGGTATACCAGGATCAACAGCAAGCTCAACCCTTCTCATGATGCTCATCACGATGCTCATGAAGTGCTTAGTTCAGTCTGAATCAGAAGCAACTCTTTCATAGTCAGCAGAGTTATGCTATCACAAAACCAGCCTGACAGGACAATCAGGTCTTATGTTGATAATTATCCAGTTAATTCACTTTGAGCATTCCCAACCATTTTAGCAATCCTTTCCACATCTTCCCCATGTGTTGTTATCTTGTCTGGCAGACTGGGCTTGTTTGATTTTCTCCTGGTGCCAGCCATTGGTCTCAACATCGTTTTTGTGGCTTTGTTTGAGGAGCAGAGGGCTGCCAGTGCTGCTCGCTGGGTTGGCAGCCTCCTCCATGTGTAGTCAGGGAGGATAGATAGATGATGCCTTAACGGTGATGTGGGAGAGGAGGTCTTGTGCTCACTCCTCTGCTGTGACAGGCACTCCAGCCGAAGTCTCGTAACTCCCTCTCATCTGAGTTGTCCTTTTGAACTCCAATTTCTCTAGTTTGAAAGCGGTTTCTGTGTTAATTAGTTGATCTCTCCCCTTGGAATTTTCAAACCTAACAGTTGACAACACACATACAAACACATCTATGCTTATTCACTGCTATTAATAAATTTTTTAAAAAGATCCTGGGTAGACTGCAGTTTACGAACCTACATAAGGTAGCATAAAAAGAGGATGAATTAGTAGTTCTAGTATAAATCTCATTGCAGGAAAATACATTCCTTCATGCTGAGAGCTGCTGAAATGACAAGCTTTGATAAGCTTGCATCCACAATTTTGGTTTTTTTAATATGTCTTCCTCTTTCCACAGTGCCAGTTGTGTCGCTTATTTAAGAAAATGTAATATATACACCTTCTCCACTCCTTGCAGCCTCCTGGTGAAAGAGTCAGCGTTCTCAGAAAATTCAGAGGTGCCTAATCGGAGTTGCTAAAGGGCTTGACTCAACCTTTTTGAGACTTCATTGAACAAATTTTATTTTACCTGGAGGAACCATCAGGTGCAACATAGCAGATGTGCAGATACCAGTGTCATCTGCTGCCTTGCCTCAGAATATTTTAGAGACAAAATACAGTGCCTAGCTTTTTCCTCAACTTTTCTTTTTCTTTTTTGGACAGCTTAAGCTACGTGAGATGATTGTACCCACCATAGCTTCCCGCTGCTGCCAGATGACTGAAAAAGAAAAGCTGAAGCTAAATTTGGGTGTGCTCTCTCTTTTGGAATACATTTAGTGTGCAGTCCCTTTTCTTTCTCAATTCAAGCGTTGCTTCTAAAGCATATCTGTGAATCATTCTAAAAGCATCAGCCACGGCCATTTCAAAGCATCATCTGCTTAACAAATTCAAAGCAGATTGACCTGTTTCCCCATGCTAAAACAGTTTCACTGACTTGTTAATTTTAGAAGATGTTTCCAGACAGTAGCTTTCTTATTTCTAGAGCCTGATGGATCTGATTTTGATGCCCTCAAGTCAGTAATAATTTACCCCACATGTGCTAACATACCATTAAGTATGAATAAGAGTATCACCATCAAGCCTTACGTAAACTTGTTTCAGACTCACCCAATACACTTTATTCTGTTCTTCCCCCATTCTTATTTCTCTCTTGCCCCTTTGATTTTTCTTACAGTCTTGGCAGTTGTTTCAACAGCAGATCCTGTCCTCTAGAACAACTTTCTGTTACTGCTCTTTGACTTTCCAAATCATTCCAGGTGGGATCTTATAGTAATGAAACCTGTTGTCAGTCAGGTGTAACATTTAGGCACTGTTAGAGAAGCAACAAATGTTGGTTTTACATCACCTTGAGGTCCCTCAGTGCTGGCTGATCTTCCAGTGTCCATAGCCTCCAGATGTGAAGCTGGCAGAGAGTTGCCGGAGGTTGGCTTATGCAGCTGCACTATGATAGAAATACCCAAGAAACTATTTTAGGTTCTGAAAACGACATGACTTAAAAAAAAAAAAAAGAAAAAAAAGCAGCACAGCACTGGTCTGCTGCTGAGACCCACAGGAAACTTAGCTGGGTAGAGTACCGTGGCTCCTTATGCTACTGCAGCTTTCTCTGCCCAGCACTGTCCTCCGCACAGCACCTGCTGGGTCCTGACGTTGCAGCCTGAGAGAGGGGGGAAGCAGGGCCAGACACCGGAGACCTGCATTCAGTTCTTGGCTGTGTCAAGGATTTCCTGTCCTTTACTTATCTTCTGTTACTATTTCCATCTGTAAAATAGGGAGAACATGTTTCAACTCCTCATAGAATAATTGTGAAGACAAGTCCAAGAAAACATTCAAATACTATTATAATAAGTAATAATGCCGGTAATACAGTTTATGAATCGGGTTGGAACAGAAGTTCCTGTTTCTACAGAGGACAAAGCTTATTCCAGTTTCTTTTTATAGTATTCTTTACTTTTCTAGATGTGCTCCTGGTTTCCTAATTAAATAGCTTCATAAAGAGAGCTCTTCTCGCTGCAATGCATTGGAACCCAGCAGCAGAGTACAGGCAGCTCATGGGTAACGTCTGTTGGTCACAGATCTCTTGAGGTTTGACTTCAAGCACAATGTGTGTGTAGCCATTTAAAAGAAGGCCATGCTATGTAAACAAAAAGTTGCATTTTGGGAGATTCAAAAAATTATCTCCATCCTGGGCTTGATCCTGTTCTGATTGGAGGTGATGGGAACTTCACTGCTCATTTCACAGGGAGCTGGGCTGGGGTGAGTAAGTTAGCAGTGATAATTAAAGAGAAGCAATGTCAGCTAGGTAATCACTTCCAGAGCACTGGGGAAGGCAAGCATGTTTTGTACCTTTCTCTCTGAAAACGCAAGACTGACTAGTCCACACAGCCAAGGGCAGGCTGCAGAAATTAATCAGTCTCCCATGCCGGGTTCGCTCAGCCATTCTGCAGGAAGGCTTCATTCCCCTAAGGGTGCTTTTGTCTTCCTCTACACTCCCTTCCCAAAGGATCGCTGCTAGTCCCCTGGAAACCTGCCTCAGGGCCACTGCCTGTGCTGGAGTCCTTGATTTACTGCCCCCCTCCCCCCGCAAGATCACCACTTTTCTTCAGCACCCATCCTGCTTGCAGCAGCACCGCTTCCAGTATGTAGTGCCTTGCAACCCTGCTGCAATGCTGCTGCTGCGTCCTTGTGCTACAGGACTGCCAAGAGGCGGTGGTAGAGCTGAGGCAGCTTGCTGAGGAATAGAGCGGAAGGTGCTCCGTGTCTTAAACATGACGCTTGCCTGGTTGCTCATGACCCCATTATCAGACTGTGTCCAACAAGCTTCCCAGCACACACAGGACAAGACCCCTGTAGGCCAGTCTTGGGGAGATGCTCTTTGCTTATGAGGTCCTTGCACTGCCCAGCCCCGCGTGGGATGCCCTGTGCCACACTTGTGAGGAAGGCAGGCAACTCTGCTTGACTTCCTCAGGAGCAGCCCGTGCGGAAAAGGGTGCTGGCTCCCACCTTTTCCTCACCACCGTGCAAAGCAGGTCGGCACCCGGGTTGCCACCTTGCATGCAGTGAAAGCAACTGTGCTCAAGGAGCTAGACGGAGACGGCAAAGCTAAAGCTGGGTTGCTATATTTAGCACTTACTTAACCAGTGAGCCACAGTTCGCATGAGGAAAGATGGATCTTCCTCACTGCTCAGGAAAGATTTAGGAGTATGTATAGCAGCATTATCTCATGTTACTATGTCTTCATTATTTCAACAGTGGCCTGTTTCAACTGGCTGTAAGACAGCACTTCATGAGGCATTAGGCATAATTAAAATTAACTTGCAACTGCCAAGACAAATAACCAGACTAAATGCATTTTCTTTTCCTTTATTTTAAGTTGTCTCTGTTCCTTTACTGAGTGGAGTTACATGGTCCTTCAGAACTGTTTTCCCAACCCTTCTTAAGTTTGGAGTAACCTGAGGTGAAGAGCTGGTGATCACTTCTGCAGTATTGGCTGGGCTCCGTCCACAATAAGAGCATATGCAAAATGAGGTGGGAGTTCCTGTTTGGGGAAAGGTGAAGGGCACAGTGCAAAACCAAAAGCCAATTCACAGCTTTTCTAGAACTCACCATGGAGTGACATTGTTTTGACAGGTGAGAGGCAGTATAGCTCACTATACTGAGGGAGGAATTTCTGAGTAGCCAGAATCTCCCTTTGTAATGTGTGTGAAAAGGAAAGTAGGCCAGAGAAAGAAACACTTCTCTCCTAGTACAGTCATGCTTGCTCAACAAAACTTAGAAGATAGTATCTACAGAAATACCAGCCTTTCAAAAGCAACAAGAATTAGGAGATTACCCGCGTGTCACTACCTCATTTACTGAATCCATGGAAAACTCTCTGGAAACTTGATCCACATGCCGGCTCATTTTTGGCTATTATGCAAAGAGTAATTACATTATCAACCAACCAGTAAAACAGGCAAAAATCCGTGGTGAATGCTACTGTTCCACTGATCTACTTAATG
Source organism: Pandion haliaetus (assembly GCA_013401275.1). Classification (NCBI taxonomy): domain Eukaryota; kingdom Metazoa; phylum Chordata; class Aves; order Accipitriformes; family Pandionidae; genus Pandion; species Pandion haliaetus. The sequence continues at coordinate 52,967 of VYZV01031096.1, read as the reverse complement.
GATGAATGATCTTTTCACTTTATCTGCATCCGGCTCGTAAAAGAGAGAAGGCAAAATAGAGTAACAGCAATAAAACCATGAAAAAAGGGGATGGGGGTGTTTGCATTGTTCTGTGATGCACCATGCAAAGACCCACTTTTGACCAAGTGTGCACTGATAAATACATGTGACTAAATCTAGCACTGCGTGGACCTACGCGTCCTGAAAGCGGTACAGCCCTGTGACCATCACGCTGCCGGACTCCACAGACCTCCCCCTCAGCAGGGCTTGCTCTTTTGGGTACTGCACCGCACCGCCTGGCTGGCACGCCTCCTGCTCTGGCTCTAGGGCAGCCTCTCCAAGTTTAGGCCAACTCCATGGTGATCTGTAAACGTACCCAAGCTCTGAAACCGTGTGACATTTTTCATGCAGGGAGGAGAATATGGGGAAAAGACCAATGTTGTCCGGCGTTTCAAAGCCGTGTACCTGACCTCTCTCTCCTTTTCTGTGTACTAGATTCTTGCTGTAAGGCTCCAATAGAAAACTCACCGAAGAAAAGTAAAAGACTGCTGCAACATCAATAAGCTTTCAATCGGGCCAAAAGAGCAAGGTTATGTGGTTGCCTGGCTGCTCCAGTTCTCCTATGTCCACAGTGGCAGGCTGTCAAATCCAGTAATTCACATAAAATAACCTTCTAGCATAAAATGGAAAAAGCAACAGCAACAAATGGAAATGATAAAAGTGAGAGGAAAAAGAAAAAAAGGAAGAGAAGATGATGGATTCTTAAGTGTCTCAAATACACAAGTAGTTAAAGATCAAATAGCTGCAACTGAAAATACCATGGCTGAGCTAATGCCACGTGTGTCTGTCATAACCCTCCTGTGATGCCCCACCAGTGTGATCAACCAGCCCAGAAAACCTGAAATGTCCCTCTTTTCCAGGCCTGGCAGGGCGAATGTGTCTCCTAGTGACTGGATCATTTTGCAAACTCTGGCCACCTAAGCAGCTGTGGGTAGCAGAGCTGCTCAAATTGACACTAGCTGGCCTCCACTATGTTTCCTCTTGGGTTGACTACCCCAAACTTTTACTGCTCAAACCTGTCGTTGCCCCTGTGCAGAAAGTCTGCCCACAACAGGCATGCAACTGAACAAAGCTGTCATTGCCCCGGCTCTCCTGGGATGCGAAGCCTTGCTGCCAAAGTCATGCAAATAACTCATCGGTGTGGAACAAAAAATCAGGTCAAAGAACTCCAGAATTTGGTCTGAATCACTTACAACTTAAGCACAAAGAAGCCCGAGGGTATTTGCAATGTTTCTTCTGTGGCCTGCTCATTTCTGAAGCAGAGTACTCAGAGAATTCACAAGTTTTAATGCAGCGTCAGAAGAAACATAAAGGTAATGTTGTTATACTACTCCCAAGTGCCCGGTGAAGAGTCATACCAGAAAAAAAACCCTCACCAAACTGTTAGCTGTCTCATGATAGGTGAGTCAGAAACTCTTTGTTTCCTGCTACACTGTTACCAATTTAGCAGGCTGCAAAAGGAGAAAATGGAGCCGTGGATGACAAAGAGGACATAATTTGTGAAAAATGCACACAGCTTGTGGGGTAGATGAAAGACAAGATACAGCAATTACAAAATACCAGGAGACACACTATGTGGGCAAAGGGTGTGTACAGGTTCTTCAAGCATTTGAGCAATTAAAATCCAAGTTATCATCCTTTCCAATAGTTTTCAGTGAGCAGGAGCAGGTGCCTTCTCCAAAGACCACTAGTAGATAAATCAGATCCATGTTGCGTCTGGCACCAAATGAAAGGCAAACATTTAGGCTCTAGTGATCCTCAGTTTGCATCCTTTGTGGATTCCAGGGGGGAAAGTGTTGCCTGCTAGGAAAGTGCAGAAAGCAGTGCTATCGGTGGGATGTCACAGCACGGAACAAGAGCAGAAGTTCAGAGGTTATCATGAGGCCCAGGTTCAAGATTACTCACCTTTCCTTCTCTCATGTGAGCCAGACTTCCCAGTGAAATTCATTTCATGTGTAGGTGATCCAAGTAAGGCATCATCATCTACCACATAAACCCAAAGACAAAGAGTTAAATACAGCTTTGGGCCACGTGTGAACCACCAAAAGTAAGTGAATTTGCATTTTGATTACACTAGATATAATTTGGCGAACTAAAGCAAATGACTTCTATAAGATTTGTGAATCCCCCCTGTGAATTAAAATGTTCTGTAGTTCAACTCCGAATGTTGGTCAGCAGAGCAATGCTATATAATAGGCCTACAGAATGAGCCGTGATTGTTTCCTGTAATTCTGCTGTTTCAAACTGAATGCCTTAAAAACGAGAACTGGGAGATGCGAGGTAGCATGGGAGCTTAGATTCTATTGGCACAATGTGAAAAGGAACTAAACAGTCCAATAGCAACTTAACAAAGATCCATGCTTGAGGAAGACATCTCCCTGGGGTTCTTGACAGTATGGTATCTACATTCTACCCTGTATTTCAGGAAGGAATTTAGAACAAGAGCAGAGGGAAAAGAATTCAGAGAAAAGCCATGAGAATTATTATGGGAAATGAAAAACAGATCATAGCGAAAAACTCTTGAGCGCACTATTTCCTTTATAAAAGGACTGATTGAGGAGAAACAGAGTTACAGTCTGTATCTATCAGCACTGAGCACGCAGCATGAATGAACTTTTCAGTACAGTGGACAAAAGTATAACAAGATACATTAACTGAAAGGCAGACAGTTCAAACTAGGAGTAAGGCACACATTTTTCACAGCGAAAGTAATTGAAACAATTTACCAAGGACTTCAGTGAATTTTCCATCAATGAGAATACATATAGAATGACTGGAAATTTTTCTAGAAGACACCTAGTTGAAACAAAAATTAATTCATGGAAGTTCAATGGCATGTCATATATAGGAGGTCGGACTAGATTATCACAAATGGGCCCTTAGAGCTTTCCAGTGTAAGAATTTATGGGAGATTGAAAAGATATTAACAAATACTCTTCCAGTAGAATGTCCTTCACAAAGATCAATCTCTCAATCTATCAATGGATTTTCCATACTTTCCATCACTGTCTTAAGTCTTTCCCAAATAAATTAGATTAGTGTAGTGAGATCAATAAGGATTTCATAGTGTCTTCTCTTTTTCAGCCTGCCTCGGTTATTGAAAGAACTATCTAGTCTAAATATATACAAGCTTTTATTCCATTTGAGAAACAACCCATTCAATTATATCTCATTAAAGCAACTTAAAATTAAAGTTTTAAGGAACATTAGTAAAACTGTCAATTAAGAAATGCCGAAACTTCAAAACTTCTTAAAAAATTAGCTCTGAACATTTTTCTATCAAGAGCTAAGTATTTTTACAAAATAATTTTGTTTACAGTTTCTAATTTCAGATTTTTCCGAGTTAGTCAAGTGCAAAAGTTCTAGTTGGACCATGTGGAAAAAAAATCTTTACATGCTTTAATAGCTCTGCTAACTTTCTTTCATCTTTCAAATATCACAAACTTGCCATGTGCTAAAACCAAGTCTGGAAAATGTCAGTCTCAGAAAACATGCCTGTCAAATTAATAGCAACCAAAAAAAAAGAGGAGTGGTCACATTAAAAACTGAACTCGGTGACAATTACAACGGACTTTTGGTATGTATTATCAGTTTGCCTGACCTAAGATGCAGACATTAAGAGACGTGCCAGCAGAAGCTGCCGGGGCGATGTGCCGAAGCAGCCTGTCTAGTGATGCCTAGGCTGTCTTTTCTCCCTCGCTGACTTCATTCACATGCCTCATCATGCCAATTTACTCCAGTCCTTTCCCCTCCCTTCTCTGCAGAGTCAGATGTTGCAACCTATTTACAGGGAGGAGATTCCCGTACTGGGTGAACTTTCTGTTACCTGGCAGGAGAAGTTCCTTGGGAATGAATGCAGTCTCAGTATCTGTGAAACAGCAAAGGGATTAGAGATGTCTTTTCAAGTCACCGAAGGTTTCTGATAAAGAGCACAGCAGCACTCTGCCGGAAGTGCAGAAGAGTACTGATCCCATAAAAGACTATGGGAGATTTTTGCCAGTAGAAACTGAACATCCGTATTAGATATTGGCTATTATTGCCCCAGTCACGGTGAAAAGTGATATATGCGATGGCTGCACTTTTCACAAGCTTTACGCAAGTCAACTGACATTGCTGCAGAGTGGTTATATGTTACCCAGCATGACAATGCACAGAGAATTCAGACTGGGAATATCCATGGTACAGTGAGATCCACATGGTGCAAGAGAAATTCACCTTTTTCCTGCTTCTGTCTGCCTCTCTTCTTTCATGTCTACACTCTTACGTTTCTGTGTCCAGTGAAGGACCCTCAGGTAGAACCTGTGGTAGAAATATACGGAGCCAGGCACACTCTTGTCTCACCAGCACTAGAAGGAGGCCACTTGGTGGCTTTCCAAGAGCTCCTTGGCAGAGGAGAGGCTACAGCTGCCTTGCTCTTCCATAGTCTTACCCTTGGAGATACGTCCACTGACAGGACACCCAGGTTCTGCTTCCTATCATGTTCAACTAGGGTGAACCTAGCTTATTGTCTGAAGTGCATTTCAGTGAAAAAATAAAAAAAATAGCCTGTCACAAGTGAAACAGTTGGGAAAGTAGTGAAATAGTGTGGACTTAAAAGAATGGCTTCTTTCCACAGTGAATGGAGGCCGAAAGGGCATTGAATCTCATTTCAGCATCTAGCAGAAAAACTGTCAGCCTCGTTATAGTAAAGATGATAATACTATGTTGTTTAATCTTATCTGGATATGTCCCCTCCAGTGGTTTCCTGCTGGTAAACCACAGAGAAGAGAGGCAGTAGTAAGTAAACTAGAGGAAGTGAGATGAAATACAGCATGCTCCTTTGGTTAATAGGGGACTCATGTGAAGGATATTGCTAATTAAAACCGATAGTATTTTCCTCCATCTGGGCTTTCAAAACCAGTTTCAGAGGATACAGAGGATGTTTTGTTTCACTGAGTTGCTCATAGTTTAGGGAAGCCACTGGGATGAAAAATTAGGATTGCAGTAGACTGTGCTTGTGCTTTAATAACAACATGTGCAATAGGTGCTTTACAGATTGTGAGTGCGTGGTTTCACCCACATAATGTCCAAATGAAAGGGCAGCTTGGGGTCAGAAGAGCAGAATCCACCCTCAGCCTACTCTGAAGTACAAGAAACTGCCAAACAGTCGTGGTTACTCGAATAAGAGCTCTTGTGTCCCCAGGCTATGCGTGTGTGGCTCCAGGGCTGCCGGATCTACAGAAGCATGAAGTCTGGGGATTTGCCTGCAGTGCTGACCTTCACACCAGCTTGCGGATGGCATGGTGATTCACAGGGAATGTGCGAAGCCAGTGGCTGCCTCCCTGCTACCGCTCACAGCTTTCCTCTGGTGTGCCCAGAGGGAGTTGAGGTTGCTCCAAAGACCTAGCCAGAATTGCCTTATAGAGCACCTCACCTCATTAACTTCAACAGGAAATACTGAGCAATGTCAGCAAAAAGATTCATGAGTGAGATGACATCTTTATGCATTGGTGTGATCTTGTGCTCAGCGCTTACTTACTTCACCTGGATTCTAGGCTTGTGCCCAAGGCTGAGGAAACAAACCTGAACTTTCTTCAGCTTGCCTATTCATGAGTGCCTTGTGTCAGCAAAACGTGCCTCATCATGTGGCTACCGGATGTTTTCTCCACCTCCCGCACCACTTCCAAGGATCCCACTCTGACCCACTTCCCCAACAACGAATGGAAAAGTCCACTTTTGTTGTTAAGAGTTGTCTTTACGTCACTGGAAACAAAGAGTCTGTAGGAGGTGTTGGAACGATTCCCTGCATATTAACAGTGTCTGAAGACTGGCTTAAAATGTGGCCGAGCTGGGTACTTTGAAACTAAATATGAACGGGAGAAGTGAAGAAAAGGTACTGCAGGAGAAAGTTGGCACCCCTCTTAATCAGAGCTGTCCAAGCTGTGGCCTGTGGGATGTCTTCTGTCTGGGTTCTGCTTGTATATTATCTGGCCCATAGCTGATCCGTTGTAAGACCTTCTAGGTACATATTGTCAAAGGCTGGACTGCCCTGCTGTAAATGACTTACCCCAAATCTGCGGCAAGTGAGTGTCCTTCACTAGACAATTCAAGTAAAATACGTGCATCCTGGAAGAATTAGAAGCTGAAGGGAAAATCGGTCTCCTCCTTTCTCCCCACCCTTTTCAGTTACATTATGTTTATCAGTTTTTAGTTTGGGCAAGGGATTCTTCTTACCCCATTTGCTCTTGAGGCTTGAACAGCCCTTTATTATTGCAAGAAGCTCCTGTTTACCTCTTTTCACCTGTGTTCTGGTTTCTGGCCCTTTTTCTTCTCCTGTTGACTCCTTGAGGGTACACAGATGGTAGCCTGGAAGCCAAAAGGAATGATACTGCAGGAGTGAGAGGGGAAAAATGTAAGAGGGGAAAAAAAAGAAAGAAAAAAGAGCGGTGATGACAGCAGGGCTCCAGACTCTCCTAACAGCAAAACCCTAATACTTATCAGTGTGCTGGATCTTGTCAAGATGCAGGTAATGTATAATTTTGGGAATGCAACCTAAACAACATTTAGCTTGTTGGCTGTAAATGTTTAGACCTGTTACGTAAGGTATCACAGTTCTGTCATGAAGCACATTCCGTCAGCCGAGAAATATTTTTTTATTCACAGGCAGCACCACAGTTAGTCTGTTCCTTAATGGTGGACGTCAGCCTCAGAGGCAGCACACAGCGGAATGCCTAAGGATTTCTCATGTCCAAATTAAGCCCTCTCACACAGGCTGTGGGCACAGTATGCAGAGGGGTGAATTCACCCTGTGTGCAGGAAGGAGTTAATCTCACCACTGCAGTCTGGTGAGGACTGACTAGCTTTTTAAACGCCGTGACTTACGGGTAACTTCAGTCAGGGTTTTTTCTTAAGCATAGTGTTCTTCGGGATGGTAGGTGAAACACCGAAATATTCTTGGAGGAAGCTGATTTGCATCCACAGCGCTTTGTAAAACGAGCCCTTAAAAGAAAACGCAGTAAGTAAACGCAAATACTGTTCTTAGCGTACAAAACACGACAGCTCTGTTACCTGTTAGTACGCTACCAGCTTCCTCAGTTTCCACATGAAACGTAGCCAAGCTTATAAAAGAACAACTTCGCTTCCCTGACGAAACAGGCACCAGAAAATCAGCCGCAGCAGAGATCGGCTAGTCGTTACACCCAGGCAATCGCAGCCAAGCGGAGGGAGAAGGCAGCCCCCGCGCAGACCTCGCCGCCATCGCCTGAGGGACGCTCTCCTCCCGCCATGGCCAGAGGACACCTAGCGGCCGTCCGTGCGCCTGCGCCTCACCGGGCGGGACTCGGGCCGCCTCCCGCCGCCTTCCCGCCCCTGCCCCACAGGTTGACCGGGCCTGACCGGGCCTTACCGAGCCGAGGGGTAGCCAGCAACACCGCCCCGCGTCGTGCCCCGGGGAGAGCTCAGCGGTGAGGTCTGGCAGGACTTGCAGAAAACAAACGTCCGACCAAGTTCTGCTCGGGCGTCCAGCCTTGAGCGGACGCTGCCGAAAATAGCGTTCGGTCAAGAGTGGTTTGCGTAGCTCGGTATTAAGGAGGACTTGTCAAGTGAGGGGTGTTGATGACAGGGTGCAGAGAGGCGCTTGCAAACCTGAGCGGAAGGACGAAAACGCGTAGCACGATGTAGAGGGGGTGAGGGGCGGCCGAGAAGATCGAAAAAGAGAAGAGAAATGAGGAAGGAGTGGGGAGGACGCTTGCTGAAGAAGGTCCTGGCAGAGTCTGGAGAACAACTGTTCTGGTCACCCAGTTTTCCTTCAGAGCAAGAGATGCAGCATACAACATGAATGACAGCAAGGAGAGAAAATTCAGCAATTGTTGCAAAGAGTCTGAACTCCAGAAAGGCAGCTTGACCTCGGAGTGAAAGGGACTCATTGAAATAAGCAGCCGGAGCACTCCAGTAATGAGAACTTGGCCAGCGCAGAAATCGGAGACAAGTGCTGCCTACCGTACTCTGCGCACACTTAACGCCTCTCCTGATTCCCCGTCTTTCCACTGACATTTTCTGGGCTGGTTTTTAAAGCAAGGAATCTTCCAGGAAGGACACTGCCTATAACATGATTAAAGTGGAAAAATACACCATTCCTTTCACTTGCAGTGTTTTTTTCTGAGGCTCTTTGTCAAGACAGTAATAATATTACTCCCGTGGCCATGCTTCGGTGCAGAGGCAGTCTGCTGCCTAACTGGACTAGTGATTTTGGGTAGAAACTGTAACATTCAAAAATATCATTTTGACCAAAACAATAACAGTCAAGAAGGCCCCCAAACACTAAGGAATGCAATGTTTGCTAGTGCTTTTAGAGTGAATGTTGACGCTGTCAGGTTTGTTCTAATAAGCCTGCATGAGCCTGTGCTTCAATTTATGATTGTGGACTGTATTTCTTGATTTAAAATGTGTATTAAAGGAACAGTTAGGCACAATAACCTAAAATTTGGCCTGCCCTGGGTGTTTTGGATCTTTGGCGTACACGTGGCAGTTCCTTTCCGCTAAAGCCTTCTGCTCTGTTTCCAGCAAAGGGTAGGCAGTGAGAAGAACTTTACAAGGCAGCGGGATACTTGTAAATGTCAACACGCAGCCTGCTCGCCAGAGCTGAGTGAACTGGTACAACCAGAAAGTTACATACCCATGAGAGGTGGGCGCGGGGGGAGGGGAAAGCAAGTGAGAGAGGACTGGAAAAACATAAAAGAATCCTGGGTTGTTTCTGTAGGGTTCTGTAGGAGTAGACCTTATTCCAATGATGTTGCAGGCCTCGTAATTTGGGGTAGCAGATGGGAGCAGCCACATCAGTCCTGATAACATCTTCTATTTTGCAACCTTTGTGTAGAAGTGGGCCCTATGATTGCAGATACAGCCCCTTGCAGAACTGGCCCGCAGAGCAGAAATAAGGAAATTCAAATTCCCAAACCAGACTTTGGTTTGCTTACCAGAACGCGTGGAGGAGGTGGAGGAAATGCGGGTACCTAGCCATGGCTTATTTGGCAGTCAAACTAAACACGTTCTGGGCTGTACAACACAGAGGGAAAGCACTGCTGCTCCTGACCATGTGCAATTTAAGAGCGGTATACAGGAGGCCGAGCACACAGGGCGATTCCTAGGGCTCCACCGCCATGTGTTTCTCCGCTATAGGTATCTCCGGCTTAAAGCTATAGGTAAGAACAGCTGCTGCGGGATGCGAACAACGCTGAGGGCTTGGCCGGCGTCGCTCCCCGCTGCGAGCCCGGAGGGTCTCGGACGGGCTTTCGCTGAGGCAACGCAGAGCCCAGTGGGGTGGCACAGAGGCCCGGTCCCCCCGCCGCTCGCCACCCCCGGGGCTCCTGAGGGAAGGA
>VYZV01031096.1:18261-42271 GCA_013401275.1 Pandion haliaetus | reverse complement strand
GGCTTCTCCGCGCTCCGCGGGGGGACGGACGGCTGCGGGCGGGGGAAGCGGCGAGGAGCCGCGGGTCCCCCTTCCCCACCGGCACCTCGTCCTCGCCCCAGTTCGCTCCTGTTTATAAATAGCGTCGTGATCTGCTACAGAAATAATCCCCGCGGGGGCGGCGGGGGTGTTGGTGGGGTGGCCGGTCGTCCTGCCTCCGACCGCAGCAGCTCCGCGCCCTGTCACGTCGCTGCCCTCTCCGAAGCCCACTTAAAGGATAATGGCAGTTGGGGAGTAAGTTCGCCCGGATCGGACGTCTCTGGGGTATAGCTGTTTTTCAGGGCGGAGACGGTGCGATGGGAACGGCCAAGCGTTTGGGGTAGCCGAGGGAAAGATTCTTTAGCCCGTGCGATTCACTGAAGTGATTTTAATGTTACTTATTTAGTTATTGTATACGAGGCGCAACCTGTATCCTTTTGCACTCTTTGTTGTCTTGCAGCACTCCGATACGTGTTCAGTGGTCCCTTCTCCAAACTTGGATTCGTGAAATGATAGTCAGCTGAGCGCAGCTTTGCTTTAGATTTTGTTTTCCTGGCTCTGTACCTCTGCTGTGGTGCTCCGCAGCGTTTTGCTGAGGTGGTGTATGTCCGTGTGAATGTGGAAGTAGCCTTACACAGTCTTGACAAAGACAACTCTGAAGTTGACAAATTTCAGATACGGCTATTAACGTTCACAGAGTAGGTCAGTAAACTAGCTTAGTACTTGATGCTGGATTCTGATAACAAGCTAGTAGTTTGAATATTTGCTTTCAGCCTGGCTTTTCTAGAGGAAACGAGTTTTATTTTTTATGATGCAGAAGATACGCAAAGTTGAAGAGAATTGCACATGTAAATGCTCCGGAGCTCTTTTGTGCGCAATTTTCACTTCTAAAAGTTAACACTAGATGGCTTTCTTATATCAGATATCTGACAGAGGAGGAAAGCATGTAATCTGTCTCTGCAGCCTACTATTTCTCTATTTGTCTATTTTTTTTTTTTCCTTCGTGTGAACAGTAAGCTACCTTCTTGATCAGTTCTGCACTGATTGGACCAGAGCAGAATTTGAAGTTTGCTTACTAGCTGACACGATTCATTGTTTTGATCAGCTCATCTTGCTGCTTATGGATGTTATTTTATATACGTGCTACCAATATCTAAAGGAGATTTGTTTAGTTGGAAGGTAGCGCTGCGAAATATTTAGGTTGCTTTAAAGGAAGGCAGCTAGATAAGGAGGGATGTTTGAAAATGAGAAAAAGCCAAGAATTCAGTCTCAGTTATTACTTAGTTTGAAGGACTTATTTTAGAAAGGACCATAGTGCATTGATGTTGGTTGTTTGGCTATTTTTTCCCAGATTCGGTACCTAGCTATCTTTGACTGAAGCATTTTGGAGTTGGATTCAGAAACACAGTGCATCACAGCCTGCTGGATATAGGAATGCCTAGGCCTGATGCCTTATTAATCTGTTTCTCCTCTTTTTCCAAACCTGTGACTGTTGTCAGTGGAATGAGTTATTTGTCCCCCGTTTGCTGCTTTGGTAGGAGCTCTGAAATACTTCAATCTTAAATCTGATCTTTGAAATATCTTTTATTATTAATGCAAACATGTTTAAATCATCAAGAGCTCTAATGCATTATGGATATTTAAACATCACTTAGGCTCCCCAACAGTTGATTTATAATTTATGTAGCATTCATATAAAGCTAGATTTCAGAGAGGTCTCTGAATGTATTGTCTTGATTTTGCATGCCCAGTGGTTTACCTTACCAGGTCACGCAGCAATTAGATGTAACAAGAAGGAATACTTACTTGTAACGATGCCAGACTGTTTCACCAATCGCTTTGGATCAATTAAAGATCATGTCATTCATTCATATATGTCAAGGGTATAATGTGAAACCTGGAACTAAACAAAACCTCAACTCTTTGCAGCTGGTATTTGCTTACTGTGCGAATCAAGGGTGTTTTTAAAGGTTTCTGTTCTATTTTTCTGAAGGAAAGATAATAAGGTCTTTTTTTTTGTAGACATTTACTGACATACCATTACTCAAGTGCATTGTGAAATACTCTTGCAAATGAAGAGAGTCAAATGAGGAACCAAGCAAAGCAGTGGCCAAACAGGCAAAACCATCCCTTTCTTTTGCTGTTTGACCTTTACAAGTGAACCGAGGCAGTTCGTTTTTTCACTTTCAGCTTCATGTTGGACATGGTAGTCAGGCGTTGCACCTAAGCTTTTTATGGGCAGATCAGCAGTTCAAACTGCAGGAGAAAGTGAGTATTTCCTCCTTGGTTTGGCTGGAATTAAGATTATATTTAGATGGTTGGATGTTAAAATATTTTCAGTACGTTCATACCTTTTACTATACTTGGTAATATTGAGTGAGAAATGCTATGTTATTATGAAAATGTAAGAGAAGTTACAGATTGTGGAAAGAGGGTGGGGCACTGGGTTATCTAGTTTCTCATGTTAGTCATCCAAGATTACCAACAGTAGCTGCATTGACAGCTTGAAATGAAATCATGATTTGAAAAATGCTCTCTTCTCTTTCCATGCAATTTTTGCTTTGCAATTTTAAAACGTTTGGGCAAGCTGGGTTGTGAATCAGTGAAGTGGAGGTAGCTGTTTATTTTATGTATTGCAGTATTGTACTCATAGTAGCAATTTTTGATATGTTAGGTAGCATAATTTATATCCGATACTTTAAAACATTACCTCTTGCAAAGTTAAGACAAACCTCAGTTTATCTCTCTATTTTTAAGGGAATTTTCATCCCACCTTATAAATCTAAACAGTTCAGGAAGTTTAGGGTAGGGGTGCCCCTCACAGTCTTTTTCTACCCTGTTTTTTCTGCCTGAATTATTTTGATGAAATACTGTGAGGACTGTCTATCAAATCCAAGAATCCGATAAGAAGAATTCAGGAGGACTGTTACGATGTATAGCTCTGACTGTAGAATTTGTATTCAGTAGATTGAAAAGTATGTTTCCCTTTTTTCTCTATTTAAAAAAATACTAGTTTTTCACGTAGGTTTCCTTAAGAATAACATTAATTCCTCATGACATTCGGTGATGATGCCATATGACTGGTTACATTTTCAAGAATTGCTAGGACTTCACATGAATAGCTGTCTTATTTTTTTTAGTTTGTTGTGTAAGGGTGAACTGAATGTTAAACATCTGATTTGTCCTGACAGAAGTAAATGAGAGAGACCCTGCCTTCCTTTGTAGTAAAGCACTGACCCCAGGTTTAAAGGCATTTTCAGGCATAACTGAATGAACTGAAGATTGAGAAGGATTATTATAATTGGTGATACTCTTGTAGTTTTTAGCTAAAGACACGACAGCAGTAGGCAGAAATGTCATTGTGATTATTTCTCACTGTAGTTCTTACTAGAAGATACGTAGGCTCCTGTTTGGATCATGAAAGTGTAATTACATCAGCAGTTAGCAACTCATGATTTATACGTGGATTCTTCTGGTTTTCTGGAATTTCTTAAATAGTGATCAGTCCATACGTAATTAAAGGTCTTGTTTAAAGAATGTCTTGAATCCTTATGGAGATAATCTTCTGAACACATAATAAATGTAAGCAGCTGCTGTCCCATCTTTTTGAATCTGCAAGCAAACAGCTTTATTGGGTCTGACGCTTGTAAAACGCTTTAAGAATAGTAGATGTTTGAAATGAAGTAGGCATTTGTTTTAGTTGCTGTTAACTGGGGTTTCTGTGTTCCTTAGGAAAATGACCTGCACTCTTTTCTTTTTTTTCTTGGTGGGGGGAAAAGCTGAGAGATGCCATGTGGAAAGATACCATAGCTGTTCTGGAAGTAAGGGAACCTAGAAGGAGGCTGGAGGAAAGGTATAGTAAATTGTCCTGTAGTAGCTAGGAGGCTGGAAGGTGGCAGTAGCTGAAGTTATCATGATTTCCCCTCCCCCTCAGCAGCTCAAATGAAATTCTGAGCACAGGACTTGGAGTTTTGCCATTGACTTTGAATCTTTTCTTATATAATGTCTTCATTTGTTGTCCTGGATCCAAAGTGACATATCCAGCTCTGCAGATATTTGTATAATCCTCCTAGGTTATTTGCTGTTCCTTCCTTCCTCCCCTCTCCCTTCGCTGCCCAAATTCTCACTGGCACAGTGGTTGTGGATTGTGATAATGCCTGCCTGCTACCTCCTCTTTTAGGAAGGCTTTTGAATCGTAGGTATTTCACAATGTGACTTTTCAGACTTAAGTTATGTGAAAATGATTTGATGAGATTTATGTTAGAGGACACATAATAGAGATGCAAAGCTCTCATACAACTCAACAATTTGCCCTTCCATGTCCCTTTTGGTTCACCAACCTTTATTTTAAACCTGATACAACCTGTGATGAAATTATAGAACTCTTTTGCAGATTACATAAACAACAGATTACAGTACTTAATAAAATGTATTTATAGGGAAAGGTACTCTGAGAACGCTAGAGGTTCTGTGGCAGAGTAATTAAAATGGAATAAAATGGGTTTTTTAAAACCTTGTATATGCTCTTGAACACCTTAATAAAATTTTTCTCATGGTTTTTTATTGGTTTGTTGGTTTGGTTTGTTTGGGGGTTTTTTTTGATACTTGTTTATTCCGTATATGTAAGAGGGAAAGGAGATTCTGGGCCACCTTGTATTTCATGTTGGATTTTTACATTCACTCCAGTCAAATAGGATAAATTGTGAAATGATGTGAGAACGTAACAGCAATTAAGGTGAGTAAGGACAGAATAAAGCTTTCTACCGGTGTTATAAATCCATGTACTGTTAAAATACTTTTGCTGGTTTCTTTTCCTTTCATGTGGGGGAATAAGAAGGAATCCTGCAATTAATGCATAGTTAGCAAAACTGTCACTGCAAAAGCAGTTCTGTCTCCTGTATTTTATGGAGAATGCATTTGTGAGAGAGGAAATTTCAGTCTGTGTTTATTTGGTTTTGTGTTTTTTCCATTTGTTTGTTGGGTTTTTTTTTCACCTGAGAGTTACAAGTTATTTAATCACATTCTTCTTCTCTGGCTGTTTTCCTTTGTGGCTTTCTGTTCAAAACTAATTATTTCCTACTTCTAGATACCTAAAGTACATTCAATGAAAAGAGCACTCCTAAGTATTTTTCTAGCCTCTCAGCACTGAAAATGAGTTCCTGACATGTTTTAGCATGAAATCTCATTACCATATTAGTGTGATGCAAAGTGGGGGGGGGAAGTGGGGCGAAAACCGAAAGTGTGGCTGTGTATATGCATACATTCTCTTGCATAATGTGCATATCATCTATAGCGTGTAGGCAAGCATACATATTTTGCTGTGCTGGTCTTGCTTATTGCAGTGGCCAGCTGCTCTTGAAGAATCAGGAGCAGTTTACGGTGATCAGGTTATCCTTGCTGTTCTGCTGTAGTAAAGTAAGCCTTGGTTTTGCTTTGTAAGGTTGGCAGGACAACAGCTTATTATTGTTCCTAGTGGTTTTTCTCTGTAGCAATGGAGGGAGCTGTTTCAAAGAGAGTGGCTGCCTTGCCACATTGGGCTGCAGAATTGCCAGCTGTGATTGGGGTTCAGCAAGATGCTCTGGGTTTGTCATGTAAAAATTCTAATTGATGATGAATGCAAACGCAGTGTGAGAATGATTTTGTTCATTGGACTAATGCAAAACAACCCATTGTATTTACAAACCCATGGCCTATTTTCTCAGCAGTATTGCCATTATTCCCCTGTTCTCTTCTGTCTGAGGCTCAGAGAAAAATGGTTTATGTTTGACAGTATGGAACCTATGATATGAGTTGAGACAAGGTAGGAATTAGTTTAAGGCTGTGTTATGTGAGTGTGCTCCAGTCTGACACGAGCTAACGAGTGAAACCACTGGGGATTTCTGTTAGGTTTAGTTTGTCACGTCTTCGACAAAAACATCATACGAAGTTGGTGTTCAATGATAAGACGTACAATAACTGTGTTAGTGTTGGCATTTTGAAGAGCTACTGTTCTTGTTACATGGTAAATGAGAAGAAGGATGCCTGTTAGTACATCTAGCAAGCTAAATGACTACAAAGGTGCTTCTCTGCATGTGGTCATTATATGCAAGAGGTACAATAATTTCAACTGAAATAAGTTTTAGATTGTTGGCGTGTTCAGGGGTGGGAAACTTGTTGGGATGTTCAGCAGGGAGAATTTTATGAAGAAAGCTTTCAAAAAACTTTGAGGGATTTTTTTTTTTTTTATTTCATAAAATACGCTAACACATTGGACTCTATTTTGGCACTTCCATAGCTTCCTTTATATTGTTGATATAAAGATATCCCTCAGCTTGATCTTCAAATTCTTTGATCTGGGTTGAGCTGTAGCAGTCAATTAAGTGGTGTCCAGGTAGTTAAAATCTTTCATCAAAACAGTAACCTTCCATTTCAAATTCCCTTTTCAGACAACTGAAACAACAGTCCATTCACAGCGTGATTTGGCAGAGATACATAGGCATCTGCATTCAGTTGTGGAAGCTGGCTGACAGAATTAGAAGCTGTTGGGATAAACCCATCAATGCTCAAAATGTTTTCTCCTTTATCTGGCTGCCAGTTTTTTGAGATCAGGCAGGTACTCCAGAGGTGGGTGGCTTCCCCCCTCTCAGATTCTTTGCTACTTGCCACCCCCTCCCCCAGCAACTTTTTTTAGTATATTTGTACATCTCTGAATCACACAGCCTTGTTTGCATAGGTAACCATTTCAAATGATTATTTTTTAAAGGTGGTGAGATGAAGTGGGGTAAATACAGTGATTGGTCTAATCTGTAACAATGTGAGAACAGGTTTGCTCATTTCCACTTCTCATCAAATGTAGAATTTAATCAGTTTGCCACAAGAAGGAAACAGGATAGATGAGATTATCTGAATTGGTCAAGAGCTGTACAGGTGGTTGCTCAGAATGCTGTACTGAAAAACCCCAGGCTATCAGATATAAATTGAGCTCCAACAATGTTTTCTATATGAGATGAGGTTTCTACTGTTAGAGCAGAGGGATTTTCCGGGATTCTGAGCTTTTGCTGGCCTTTTACCCTGGACTCCTGGAAATAATTATTTTTGGTGGAGATTTCAGACTGAAGGGCAAGCAGTAATTCACTAGTCTGTGAGATTCTCAGATTTGGTAATTTTGCTAATGTCAGTGTTTCTCTCGCACTTGGGATGCTTTGTGCTTTTTCTCTGTTGTTGCGTAATTTTGAAAATGAAGTTTCTATGAGCATAATTACCCTTGAAACTTTATCTTTTCTATCAAATTTTGCTGAGTCAAACAGCCGCCTCAAAAAATCTTAAGGCGGAGGGAGGTGTTGCGCTGTGTGATTGCATGAGGTTTGTTTCCTTAGAAAATAACTCCTAAAAATAGCTGACCATTCTTTCCATCATACTGATTTGTAGCAAACGGATACAGCACTTTGTAAAGTGTTTTGTTTTTACTTTGAATTTTACGGCTGCATTTTTTTTTAAGTATTGTTAAGTACATAAGATTATATTAATGATGTCAATGTACCTTTGTGCCTGGTAATAGGCATACAAACTGTGTCTTTGTATTCACAAATAGTTAATTGAATATTTGCCTTGCATGCCTGTCTGCCTTGCATGCCTATGATAATATTGTGGCTGAGCGTTAAAATAGAATATTTACATATATGCATAGTAATAATAATTTCTTTCTGGGAAAACAGATGCTTAATGGTAATGTTGTTCTCTTTCTTATGTAGACTGTACCCAACAGTGTCAAAGTTCCTGTTCACTCATTTTACAACTTTCAGTATGCCTGTAGGTCAGAGGTGTTTAAAGTTGCAAGTTGGAGATTCTCATGAACCACTTCTTTTCCATACCAGCTCTCTCAACCACATCTCTCTGTAGAATTGTATGAATTTTTTGTGGCAGCTACAGGAATCACCGTGGGGAAAAGTAATAATAAGAGATATCTAAAATATGTTAGATAGTCCTCTCTGTGACTTAACAGCAGGTTATAAGGTTGAAAAAATAACTCCACCAGACAAACCATTCTTCATGGACTCTCAGCAAGTGCTTTCCAAGCTTCTAGTCACCTGTGGGTCACTGCGTGAAAATTTGCTCAACTAGAAATCCCCGAAGTAGAGGTCAACATATCTGTTGCAGCTGTATATGAAATGCTAATCAATTAAATTGATAAATAATTTTTAACTTTTGTTTAAGTAATTCTTTGTGTTGCTTTTTTTTGTTATAGCGTGAAGTCTTTCCCATTTCATCATTCATGTATAAGGGGGAAAATGTCTTTGGGTTTCCCTGGTTGGGTGGTGAAATTAGTTTTTATTTTCATGGAGTATACTTACAAATTCTGAAACTTAAAACCTTTCTGTTTTATGCATAAACGTATTTTTCTTTAGTCCTATGTTTTCTTCCCTGATAGGAAGAAATCTAGTACAATTTTTTTGTTATGGGGGCCTTTTTTTTTTTTTTTTTGACTAAGCAGTAATTAAAATGGCCTTGTATGAAGTTCCGGAGTATCTTTTATATGCTTATCAATAGTCGTGGGACCTTTCTGTGTACTGCTGAAACTGTAGATGCCATCAGATTAGATTTAATATTGCTTATGGCAGTTTATTCATAATCTACTTTGAGTTTATCAAGGCTTTTAGCATGGTTTTCACAGCATCCATATAAGCAAGTTACAGTGTTGTGATTTGGATGGGAGGACTGGCTGGATTGTCGGGCTCAAAACATAGCAGTTAATGGTTCGTATTCCACCTGGAGACCAGTTACGAGTGGAGTACTGTACTGGGACCTATCCTGTTTAGTACCTTGATGAATGACCTGGAGGAGGGGATGAAGTGTATCCTCATCAAATTTGCATGGGACATCACATTGGGGGAGTAGCTGACGCATTTGAGGACAGTGCTCTGCGGTTTAGAGGGGCTGGTGGAGTGAACCATAATGAACCTTGTGATACTCGACAAAGATAAATGCACGTTCTTATGCCTTGCAACAGTACAGGCTGGGGACCGACTGCCTGGGAAGTAGCTGTGCCGAAAGGGACCTGCACATTCTGACAGACGTGAGTCGGCGTGTCGGTCTTCACTCTGACAGTGAGAAATGCTAGCAGCATACTAGGTTTGATGAACAGGAGCATAGCCAGTGGATTGCCAGTATTCAGCATTCCTTAGGCCACCACACTGGATGTACCCCATCCAGTTTTGGTTCCCCAAATATGTGAGAAGCACTGAGGAAACTGAAGCTGGTTCAGTGGAGAGCCAGGAAAATGAGGGGCTTGGAGCACATAAGGAGAGGCAGAGAGAACTGGCTTTGGACAACAGAAAGCTCAATACTTCATAGGCACCTCCTAAGTTGGTACCTAAGAGGTTACTAAGATGACAAAGCCAGGCCCTTTACAGAAGTACATGGCAGGCGGAGAAGAGACAATAGTCATAATCTAAAACAGGTGAGGTTCTGATTTGGCACTAGGAAACAAAAATGACCCTGAGGTCACTGAGCAATCGGAACAGGTAGCGCAGGCAGGTTGTGAAATCTACACCCTTTCCAGTTTTTAAGACCAGACTGGCCAAAGCTCTAAGCAAGTTGGTCTGAATTCAGTGCTTTGAGGAGGGGCCTGGGTTAGATGATGTTCTGTGGTGCCTTGCAGTGTGTGTGAATTGTTCTGTGAAGTATCACAACTTTTCTTACGATAGTTGGTCTGATAATTGAGAATTTTAGTTGATATTCCAGTGTAGTGTGTTTACACTTTATTATAGTACAGAATATTTGTACAGAATATTTCTCTATTATGAAGTTGGGAAGATTTTGTTACAAGACCAAGAAATAGAGCATTATGTACTTACGTTATATAGTCTTTGTTTAAACCAGTTGACAAGAATTCCCCCCAAAATTATTGGCTGTTAAATATTTTATAACTATAGTACTTAAAAGAATAAGCACTTAAAGAAAATAGCATCGTTTCAGGTTTGGCTTCAGATATACTTTGCTCACCTTGTCACTGAATTCTAAAACATGATTAGCAATACTAGAATTTGAATGTGTGAACTTCTATTGAGTGGTTCCATTGGATCTCTTCCAAAAGATAGTTTTACTGTTAAACAGCAGGACATGTGAGTTTGAAATTGGCTCTTAGCCAGTCAAACCTACATTTGTATTTAGTTCTTTTGCTCTGACTACTAATTTTAGTACTGTGAAACTTTTGATAATCTATGCTAGTCATCCACGTCGCTGGAAAAAAAAGTTGTGGTATGTCAAATTATTTAAAAATCCAAATTAAAGTGGTTCAGTTCTGAAAACAGCTGCTGTTTGCACCTTTTTATGTTCAGTCTTAACCTCTTAGCTTTGTTAACTATAAACAAGAGCCAGCAGAACCTCAGAAGACTGAGATGATTCCTGTTCTTGCTCATCCAACTTCACAGTAATTATACTTCTAAGTAGTTCTATGTTTACCAAAGCATGAACCAGATCTTCAGATCCCTGTTTTGGTTTTTATAATCCATTTTATTAAGTGTTTAAAAATTCAGGGTTTTGTATAACATTCAGCTTCAGTATGAAAGAGGTTGTAAATTAATGCTGAGTTAAGCATAACAAACAGAAAAGGGAATGGAAAGAATTTCCTTTAGGGTAAAATTCTTTAAAGTTGAAATAACCCCAATAACTAGTGCTTGTCAGTTGGTAGAGAAGGTTACGGCTTAGCTTCTGAAGGTGTTTTGCGAAAGGTGAGAGGACATGGAGAAGCTCAGTCTGATGTCCTTTTGAGTCATATTTTCAAAAAAAGGAGTAAAACCATTAATTTTATTAAACTGATAGATCTCCGAAATTGTTGAATTAAGACTGATGATAGGTACAGATCAGCAGCCCTAG
The DNA here is from genome assembly GCA_013401275.1 of Pandion haliaetus. NCBI lineage: Eukaryota > Metazoa > Chordata > Aves > Accipitriformes > Pandionidae > Pandion > Pandion haliaetus. The sequence goes on along the minus strand of VYZV01031096.1, from coordinate 31,399 downwards.
CCTGAAACATCCTTTGCCCCGAACTGAACTACTCAGTTCTTTTCTAATCCAGTTGCTACAGGAAACATCTACATCATTGGTCTCTCTCATAAATCAGTTGCACTCAATTTTGATATACTGATGGGCTGTCTCTGGTTTGGTTTGGTTTGCTTTTCTCCCATCTCATACTTGTAGTGGAAAGCTGTTCAGGGACTCGCTTTACCACGGACTAGAATTTCCTACGAACCTGTATGTGGAGCACATGCTGAGATTGCAGCCCATTTGTTTGATTTTACCAATATCCTTGTGTAACCTAAATACTTTTTCTTTCTTCCTGATACTTACAGACAACTTGCTGTGTCAGACCTCATTTTTCTGAGATTAATCTAGCCAAAGTTTTAGCCACTCTTTAAACAAGACTCTTAGCTTCCTCTTGTACAGTACAGTGGCTGGGGAACAGAAGGCCCTTTTCTACACTTGTTCTGTTTGTGTGGTTTTGTTATGGCTAATAAGAATTTAAGGAGCATTCTACACAGTCTTGTCTGTGGCAAATAAGATGGCATTAAAGGTTTGTCTCTACTGGAAATATTGCACAGTTGTGTCTTCGCATTGAGTACAATGTCATGGTTATTTTCTTTCTGGTGTTTTCTGCTGATGAGCTGCCAGACCTACCAAAATTTTATCCTGTAGTTCTTGAGGGAGTGGCTCCAAACATAAAATAAAAGTGCAATGACATTGTTCCTCAAAAGTAACTTTGTTCTTTCTTGGTTATATTTTTTTACCTTCCTTTGCAGTGCCAGTGCTTCTCAACTTTGCGTTTGTATTCATATTTCATTAGTAACTTCCACTTTGTGTCAAGGTTGTTATTGAAAATACGAGGTAAGACTGATTCCAAGATTGATCTTAGCCTTCATCTAATAAACTGTTTTAGTTTGGTTTTTTTTTTTTTTTTTTTTTTTTTTTCTTTCAGAAGGGCCTGTTGTCTCTTTACTTGTTCTATTTTCAGTGTGGTACCTTATCAGATACTTTCTTAATTCCAGGTTGTACCAACAGCAATTTTTTTTGTATACCATTGATGAGCTGATCTAGGGAATCTTTCTACTGTGTGGAGCTGGAGCTCCTACGCCAGCCTCTCCTTGATGCTTGTGGGAAGCCAGCTGAAGCAGTAGCTTTTGCTGAGTTCCTAAACAGGTCGAGTATGGCTTATGTACCAAGTAGTGACAGTATAGTAATTCGAAATACAGCGATAGCAGTATGGATGGCTACTGCACCTCAACAATAGTTGTAGAAAGTAATCCATGAAAAGCAGGCTTCCAAAATCAACATGGAATTGTTATGTCTTTGAAAAGATTTGATTTGACCAGTTATTGTTTATTTAAAACATTCCTCCAGCTTTGACATGAATAGAGATACGCTCCAAATGAATGCCCTGCTATTATGATTTTGATGCAGAATAGTACCTTAACTGCAAAATGGTGTCCTAATGTGTGGCCTTGGTTAGTGCAAGAATGAGGTTTTCATATGCAGAGTAGCTTCCAGTATTGTATTGGTCTCAGTATATTTATATCATCTGACATTGGACCTTCAGAATATGGCAGTATTGAATCCTGCTTTCTTATGATGTGTTTTTCAAACCAGTCATTTTGCTTCACCTGTGCTGAACCTATTCCTAGCTGCTGATACCAGAATCAGTAACTGTCTGTCTCCATCTGATGCATAGTCTCAAACACTTACCTAGAAACTAAAAAAAAATTTAAAAAAAGCTTGAAAGCTCTATAAGTACGTGCTCACTTTGCACGATCAGCTTTTCCACCTGTGAGTATACATTGGAATATGGAATACAGTAACTGGTACTTGGTAAAGGATATAAAGTGATGTTGTCAAACTGGAAAGCCAGAAGGTAAACTATGGGTTTCTACTTATTCTGCCCTGTTTTTGAAGAGTGCTAGGTTTAGTTCCAAAGTGTTTCACCTGCAAATTTAAACAGTCTGCCTAGAATTTTCATAGCTGTGAAATGTGAGCTTCCTTGCTTTAAACTCTGTTCTTTCACGCAGCCCAACTAATCTTTTGGTTTTTATCAAGGCTGGCACAATTGCTAATGGAATATATAGGACAAAGCAGATCTTCTTGGAAGCTAATGTCAAACCCAAGTTCTGCAGCTGGCCAGCTCACAGGTGAGACAGAGTAGAGTTGCTGCTTTTTGTAAGTAACTGTGTTTATAAAACCTTCAGAACTAAATCACAGAATCACAGGATGACTTGGGTTGGAAGGGACCTTAAAGGTCATCTAGTTCCAACGCCCCTGCCATGGCAGGGACACCTTCCACTAGACCAGGTTGCTCAAAGCCCCATCCAACCTGGCCTTGAACACTTCCAGGGAGGAGGTAGCCACAAGCTCTCTGGGAAACCTGTTCCAGTGCCTCACTACCCTCACCGTGAAGAATTTCTTCCTAATATCTAATCTAAATCTACCCTCTTTCACTTTAAAACTGTTACCCCTTGTCCTATCACTACACTCCCTGATAAAGAGTCCCTCCCCATCTTTCCCTGTAGGCCCTCTTTAACTACTGCAAGGCTGCTGTGAGATCTCCTTGGAGCCTTCTTATCTCCAGGCTGAACAACCTCAACTCTCTGAGGTTAACCTCACAGGGCAGGTGCTCCAGCCCCCTAATCATCTTTGTGGCCCTTCTCTGGACTCGTGGGAGCAGGTCCCTGTCTTTCTTATGCTGGGGGCCCCAGAGCTGAATGCAGTGCTGCAGGTGGGGTCTCACCAGAGTGGAGTACAGGGGGAGAATCGCTTCCCTCAACCTGCTGGCCATGCTTCTGTTGATGCAGCCCAGGATACGGTTGGCTTTCTGGGCTGCAAGTGCACACTGCTGGGTCACATTGAGCTTCTTGTCAACCAACAGCCCCAAGTCCTTCTTGGGAGGGCTGCTCTCTATCCATTCTCTGCCCAGCCTGTATTTGTGCTTGGGATTGCCCCGACGCATGTGCAGGATCTTGCACTTGGCCTTGTTGCACTTGTTGCCATGTTGGCACGGGCCCAGGTCTCAAGCCTGTCAAGGTCCCTCTGGATGACATCCCTTCCTTCCAGCGTGTCGACCGCACCACACAGCTTGGTGTCCTCGGCACACTTGCTGAGGCTGCGCTCAATCCCACTGTCCGTGTTGTCGACAAAGATTTAAACAGTGCTGGCCCCAATACCAACCCCTGAGGAATGCCACTCAAGTTTCCAAAAATGCCAAACAAGTCAATAAAACATCTGGAAAACTGTAAACTATGCTGAAAATTATATTATGGGGAGCAATGAGTTTTATTTTTCTTTTAAGGCTTTTGACTCTGATTCTCATGTCAGTTACTCATTATTTCCATTCATTAATGGGTTTAAAAAGTTTGTTGACTGGCATTTTATTTTCAGAGCAGGACTAAGCTTTTGAAACAAATCTCATGATCTTCCCGCTTACCAATATTTTGTTTGCATGGTGGAGTAGTTTCAGAGAATGTCAGTTATATTCCTTTGTAATGAACCTAACCCAAATGAAATGTTGACCTTAGCATAAACTGCATTTCTAATTCTGAATGCTATACAGTGTGGCTGAATAGTTGAGAAATGGAAGTTAAAAGCAACATGACTGTAGGTGATATGCTTTACAAAAATTTAAGGTGAATTTCTGAGAAGAAAGCAAATAGCAAAATGAAACAAAGTTTACAGAGTAAACACTGATTTCTAAGTATTCAGGAAGTCAATTTTTCCTCTACCTTGTTATGACTTGAACAGAATTATAAAAAGTATTGTGTCTTCATTTTGGCCAGCTCACTAAAATTGAGTTGTGTAATCTGAGATATGGTCACTCAATGGGAAGGGTACTTAAACAAAACAAACAAAACCCACCAAAAACCCCACGCTACTAAGGAAGTGTGATGGAGAACTGTTGTATTGGAGGTTTAAAAGCATTACGTCAGCAGCACCTACTTTGCTCTTTATTTTTTTTTAAGGTTCAGCTCGAGGCTTGAGGTAGAAAAAATATGTATCCCTTGGGCTGTCCCCCCACCTATCCTCGCTTTTCTCCTCATAAAGGCAGTATGCCTATCATTTAAATTCTTAATGGAAAGATCACAGATTACTATCTTGTAATGGGTACTTTTTTTCAGTCTTTTGTTTTTACAGCTTTTGCTTGCTCTAATAATTTGACTCACAGATCTGATCACATACCACTGTCTTTGTTACATACACCAAAATAAACACACAGCTTTCTATATTTTTTGTTCATTTAAACTAGATTTCAACAAAATTGCAACTAATTGCCAGTAGCCTGGCTGATTTATAACAATAATATAAAAATTCTCATTGTTGAGCTGACCACAGTAAAACCTTGCAGTTATGAGATGTTAAGAAACCTAAAACCCGAGCTTCTAATAAAACGTTTATGGCCTTCAACCTTTTTGGCAATAAATTAAAAAAAAAAAAAATCTGTTTAGAATGCATTTTTTTCTTAAACTGTAATAACCTAATTTCCACTCTAATACTTTCCTCCTCCCACGTACGGTCTTTCATTCTACAGTAAAACTTCTCATGCCCTTCACTTGTGCTCTATTCTATCTCCCACACCCCTCTACCGACTTGCCATTACCCACTCGTGGAACAAAAAAATCACTTCTTTGTTTAAAAAGCGTAGGCCTGTGGTACAACAGCATAACTCACTTAAGCCCTGGCTGTTTTATTGCACCCGGAGGGGCACAGTGTGGTGTTTGTCTCTCCAGAGGCTGGAGGCAGTGCGTACCTCCTGGTGGAAGAGAGCTGACTTAGCTCATGGGTACCTTCTGGCTGGGAAGCGTGTGCTCGGGTTTGCTTCTTGCCTTCTGCCTGTAAGGTTTCACGTTTACTGCTGCCAAGAGGCCGTGCTCTTAGCCCCTGAGTAGGCCAACAGCACAGGTTGCCCCTTGACCACTGGCAAATTAGTGAAATTCCTTTTCCAGCTATGTGTTTTAGGGGACTTGTGCAGTATGTAATGCAAGAGGTCTCAGAGCAGAGTGAGTTTTTTTTCTGTTTTGTTTTAAAATCCTTTTTCCTGTGATAGCATGTCCTTTCGATGAAGGAGTAGATGGTAGTATGCTTTTTTTCTAAATTTACAGAGAATGTTCTGTCCTTTCAAGCTAGTTAGACTTTCAATGATTTTCTGTCTCATCAGTTAGAGAAAATAAAACCATTGCAAGAGGTTCCATAGATCAGAAAGTCCATATATGGTTCGCAGAGATGATGGGTTTTTTTGTTTGTTTATTCAATGGATTCTAAATGCGTAAACATTTCTCAGGATACATATCTTGGCCTTTTTTTTTTTTTTTTTTTTGATACCCATAGGATTAGCACCCTTTATCACACACATGAAGTATTAAAATAAATAGTCTGATGCTCAGGTATGATGGTGATGAAAGCCTCTTGAGCTCTGTATGTCATCAATATTTTATTTGACCGAAGGGTTTTGTCTCCTGTAGAATCAGGGGATTTTGTCTTTCTTTTTTTCTTACTTTAACATCTTGCATGGTACATACAGGTAGTATCTATACTCTGGAGGTTATACATAAGTATAATGACAAATCTGGTATCCTTGACAAAGATTCCTTATTCCTTCGCATTTATTTTTTCCTCTCTTCTCTGTGACTACGGTAGCCACCGGTATGTTTTAATAATATTTTTATAATCAAAGATGAGCAATTTGCAAAACTTACAAACTACTAGCACATGGAGAAGGTAAGTTAATAAAAGATGCCATTATCTCATTAGAAGAGCTCATGCTATACATGTTTGTGAGGTAACAAGCTGTAGGGTTATGTTTTCTGGGAAGTTAATATATTAACAGCAGTTTCTCTCCACAAACTGATGGGCTGTAGAATAGGTCCTCATTTGTTCAGCTCTCCATACTTCTATACATTGTATAAAAAGTGGGTATTTGTTGCCTTCAAGATGGTCTTAAATGGAGCGAGAGTGAGAAGACCAAGTGAATGGAAATATGTGGAATATGAAAATATTTGTTGAGAATACTCTCCGTGTATATAAAATGCTCTCAATTTTTCCATTAGATTAAAGAAATTGTTCATCTGAAAAAAAAAAAAAAATCACCTCAGGTTTCATTGTTAGATATTAAGCACTATGTCAGGTGAATTTTGAAAATTTTTTTTTCTTATATCAAAAGAATCCCCTTCCTGGCTGTTCTTTGACTAGTACAGATGGGTGTGCAGATCTGTATTTTGTGGTCATTGATATTTTGAGTAGAATATTTGAGAATTTGGACTCTATATTATGCAAACCTCAAGCTTGCCTTGTATGTCTTTCCATGATTTTTTTTTTTCAAGACTACTTTTCCATTATTATCCTGGGAGCAGTTTATGACCAAATGGTGACCTATTTGTATAGGAGTTCACAAGTGAGTAACTAGTCTGAATGGCCTAACCTTATGGCCTTAAGAGAACAAAAAAGATGTGTCTGAAACTTAATGCTATCTTTTGTGATTGAGTGATATATGAGGAAAATGAAAAACTTGCGAAGTGAGTCTCTTTTTGTACAGAACTGTCACTGTTCTGCTTAGCTGATAGAGACTCTTTTCAGCTGTCACTTTCAGTACAAAAGAGATGAAGCCCGAGCCTGGACTTATTCCCACTATCCTAGTTTGATTTTTATCTAAAGCCAAGTCTCATGCCTGCAAGGTTATCGACCATTTGTCCCAACAGAGTGCCAAGGTCTAGAATCCTGACTTTTCTATGTTTTGTAAGTTCATTGCCAGTTTTTAAAGTATCTTTGTTTCAGTAATCAACACAAGCTACTATTTTTCTCCTGTGGTGGGGGATAAAAAAAATTGTGAAACACAAATATTCTGCTCTCTTCATACTCCAAAATATATTAGATGGTCTTTAAAGTTCTTTTTTCTTTTTGTCTATACATCTTAAAAGTATGTTAACTTGAAAATACTTCTGTTTTCAGCAAAAAGCAGCTCTGTACCTATTTCCGTCTTAAAAGTAGGAGCTGCTTTAAAATCCTGCAGCCGGTAATCATGACTGAAACAAGAAATACTAATCACTTTGTGGGAAGGGGAAGTAAGGTCTGGGTGATATTTAGGATATTTATGATAGCACTATGGTGGCACACACAGTTTCAAAATGCCTTGTAAATCAGGTAGTGTTTTACTCCAACCTTCTTCCTAGTAGTGACTGAAGCTTTATAACAGAAGGGTTTGTCTTGGTTTAGTTTTGATTCAATGGTTGAGATAAAGGATGTGTTTCTAGAACTTTGGCAACCTTGAACGTTTGTTTCAGGTCAGGTTAAATTCCTCTTAGTTAATGAATGTTTTTAACAAGACCAAAAGGCTGCGTTCACAACAACACTGAAGATCAAGGTACTGAATGAGTGAGGGAGACTTACTTTTGAGGCAGAAGTTGGGGTACGATGTGGTGACAAAGCTCTTGAGCTTTCCTCAACCTGCGCTAGCAAGCAGAATGCATGAAGGTGCGGAGCATTGCTGTCTTTCTCAAGTAACATTATGTATAAAACGTTTGGGTATAAAAGATGGTGAGAAATTTGATGTCCTTTTAAGTCCCAGTTAAGGTACACAACACTCGTTACTTTGCAGTTTTTCCTATGCTTGGACTAGGAGCCTGAACCTTAAATTAGAGCTATTAAAACTAACGTTTGGGATAAAAAGTACAACTCATGACTTCTTAGAAAACACACATTGAGAGGATGAGTTGTTCTCTTTCTTGAAACGTAGTCATTTGCATTTTGTTTGACCAAAAACTTATTTGAATATATTGAACTATATTATTCTAATGTAGTCTAATGTATTTTGAAGCTTTTAAATAAATACGTCCAGAACCTGCTTACTATTGTTTGATTTAGAAGTAGGTTAGGTCATATCTGAATCATGTTGAAATCTCTTACATCTTAACTGGTGGAGTGGAGTTCTAAATTGAGATTTTAAACGCCTTTTTAACACTGTTTTTATTTCTGTGATGCGTGCTGATTTCTAAACTGTGTGCAAAAATATGGGGAGTGGATTTGTCTCTTGGCCAACTTTTTTTTTTTCCCCCATCTTATAGGTGGCTATTACTCCTGTTTCACAAATACTGAATAGCTGTAGCTACTCCACAGTTAAGGACGTTTATATAAGTTCAGCAGCAGCAGATGACCCAGGGACTATCTTAGTGAAGATGGAAAGAAAATTGCTGTATACAGCACATGGCAAAGTGAAACTGTTATCCCTGCTAATTATTCAGTAATTTAGATGTGTTGTATTTTTTTTCTTTTCCCCAGACAGTAAAGTCTATAAAAGTCCGTGACAAATACTGCTTTCACGTATTTCTGCTACAGCAAACAAACCTTGTTCTTAGTAATTTTTTGTTTTACAGGAGGCAGGCTATTACCTGTGCCTTTCCTCATCTCTCTTCTTGTGCAGTAGTGCCTTTGGGATGCTTCTAGTGTGATTGGCAGGCTGGCATATTTAGGCATGTCTGAAATACAGACACTGTGTTTTTCTTTCAGAACCACACAAACTATGCCACGTTTGAAGTAAGTTAGTGAAGCTTCATCTGTAAGAATAATGGGTTTAAGAATTTAAACTGGAAATCTTGTACAATCAAAATTCTGTGGGTGGGTTGTTTTGTTTTTTTTAAATAGAAGAGAAAAAAAATGTATCTGTCAAACATAAACACAAAAGGAATCAAAATGAGGCAATCCTGACCAGAAACCAAGCCTTAGCCTTAAGTTTCTTCACCGACTCTTCTTGTGTTTTGCCATTCAGTAAAAACCAAAGGGCTGGGAAACAGCAGTAGAGGTGGCAACTATAATTGCCTGTATTAAAAATGCTTGTGAATGAGCCTTCTCTGCAGCATTATCAGGGAGATGGAGGTGGGGGAGCGGACGGGAACCAAAACCAACAACTTCCCCTGCCCCCCCAACAGAAATACTGGATGAGTGAAAGAGTGATGAGCAATTTTTTGGGTTTTTTGGTCAGGCAAACAGAATATACCCTAGACTGTAGTGTAAGTATATAAATATTGGGCTCTAGTTGCAATGGGAATCCAAAACACAGTAAAAATATTTCCTTAGTCAAAGTAATTGAAGAAGAATTCGTTTATAGTTTTGTAAAGTATGTAAAGATGTATTATCTCATTCCAACCTCCAAAACATGTTTATTCAAATCAGAATTGTTATATAAAATTTACACTTTAATGGACTTCAAGTGTTTTTAATATAAGACAGCAACCATGTCCTAAAAATCCAGTGTTACAACCTTCCTAAAAGGTATTATTTCCCCCAGTTCACTTGATGGGTGAAGTCATAGTGATTTTTGTCTATGACAACCTTTCTTTGACTTCAGTGAAAGTAGATTCAACGTGTACCCAAAACCTGCCACCAAATGCTGTTGATCTGTGGATATGGATTAATGGTATTTGGGATGCGGAGAGTTTTGGGCTGCTTCCAAGTTAGTCCCTCTGGACCTGAAAGAGGGAGAGTGTTCCTGTTACAGTATGTTACAGTGTACTTATCAGCTCAGATGATAGCTCAGGTCTCTGTACTCCTCAAAAGGGTCACCATTAAGTCTTTATTTTCTGTTGTTTAGTTACTTTATATATTCCTCATTGTTTTGCATTGTGTGTTTAATCCAGCTTATTCCACTCTACTCTTACACCCAGTAATTGAGTGTTGACTATAAAAAGCAATGGTAGTAAATTATGAGAGTTGTATTCTTGGAATGAATTTGATGACCAATTATGCTATTTTTGTCTCTGATATTCGAAGGGAAACAGGAGACATTCAAGTGCAATTCTGGGCATTGTCAATCTTCTCAGTGTTGTTTCAGAGTTAAGGTTGAAAGAGAACTATATGGAATTTTGAATAGGATTTTCAATCAAATGCATAAGTTCAGTGTGTATGAAAAGCACTATGAGGTTATTATAATTGTGTTCAATGAAGAAATGATCAAATTAATTTCTATATTCAGCAAACTAGTAAGACCTAAGAGTATCCCATAGCTGTTTGAAGGATAGCTACAAAAATGATGGAGCTGAATATTTCTCACTGGCACCAGATTGGCCACAAACGGTGATATGGTATGTTCAGGTTAGACACAAGGAAGAACGCTACTGGGAGGCCAGTACAGCCCTGGAAGAGGCTGCCTGAAGAAGCTGTTGAATTTTCCATCTTTGGAGGTCTTGAAGACTCAGCAAGACAATGCCATGCCTGACCTAGTGTTGATGACAGTCCTGCTCTGAGCAGAAGGTTGGACTGCATGACTCCAGAAGTCTCTCTCAGCCACTCCAAAACTTAAACTGGTTTGTTCATCCTCTATTTGCTTTCTTTTATTTCCCCATTCTAAAGTGGCTGTGGCTCATATGTTTATTTGAAAAAGCAAACAACACTGTCAGAAGGCATATCCTACACACAGTAAGGTATCTGCAAATGACGCTCACAAAACTCTTCTTTTTGCGAGAAAATAATAACAAAAAAAAAAAAATCCCTACACTGATAGCATTTGAAAACCATCCTACTTTTCAGTCCTGAAGAAAACAGAGCTGATAAAGGAATGTTTTGGGTTTTTCCATAATACATAAAATCTTGCTTTCCACTTGAAAAAATAAAAGTATTTTTTCACCGCAGACAAAAGTTAATGACAAATTAAGTACTAAGCAGATAAAAAAAAATTTCATCTTGTTGTTTTTGTGAATGCTATTCACAACACTGTAATTTCATACCTGTTTTACGACCTGTGAAAAATTTTTGTATCTTTGCTGCTTTTAAGTAGTTGCCCTAAGTCGGTTGCTGCATTCTTCTTACCTTTAATTGGAAATTGTCAGGTACTACCTCATCCTTTAGCTGATTTTTTTNTATTTTTTTTTTTTTTTTTTTTTTTTCCTTAATCTGCTTTTCTGTGGATACCATCAATGATTTCAGTCCTGTTTAGTAACTTCAGTTCCGGGTTGGTAACTCATCTTTATCATTAATATTTTCAGCATTTACACTTTCATGAGACTTCCTTTATTGTGTGTTTAGCACTGCACATGTCTTATTGCTGTACTCTGAAAATACAGGGAAGTTAAAAGCCCCTATGTCTTTCATTGTGGGGTGTGGTACTCAGCTTTGCTGTGGTTATACCAAGTCACTCATGTTTAAGCTGTTTCCCTTTTTATTTCCGTGATGAAGTCTGGCATAGTACAAAGTAAAAAAATAGAATGCGAGGACTAAATGCTGAGCTCTTTCTGGCCGAGAACAGAAAAGCAGCACAGACAGAATAGATCCGAATGGGGCTATACTATCTACTGTATTTTCTGTAATTTGTGGTCCAAACGTGATATTTTGTAGTGCCAGAATTGATACTGTTTCATGCTCTCTTTCTGGTCTTGATTATTACATGCTTTTGCTGTGTGGTCAAAATGAGGTGTTGCAGAGGGAGAAAAAAGTGCCTGGAGCTGAACATTGTTTCATAGAAGAAAGATAAAAAAAGGTGGGAATGAAGGCGGTGTTCACATTATGTACATGAATGGCAGTGTGTGAAGTGGCATGTTGAAAATACAAATTATAAAGATTTAGCTCTTTGTGTATTGCCTTTTATTAAAAATAATTACATTCCATATTAATTGCCAGTTTATTGTAGGGAAAAAGACATCTGGTGAAATGATGGGGAATGTTGGGTGTTCTGTTCATTTCTGACAAAGTCATTCTGGTGTAATGCACAAACCCTTTCCCAATTGAAAAGGAAGTTCAAAAGGTAGAGCTATCTCTACCTGACATTTTCTGTTTTCATAATGAAGAATATTCTTTACTTGAGGTGATACTCAAAATGTGGTAGAACTCTTCCAGGTCAAAGCAGGGTTACTTGATTTTTTGTATTCAGGTTAAAGGTATAGTTACATTTGAGTGTATATAAGAAAATTTTGATGGCCTAAGGGTAGACCTATTTACACTACTAGAGAGTGAACCAAAAGTGTATATTGCACTGTCCACCTTATATGTCTCTTAGCAAGTGCTCTTCATTATCCAGCTCAGGGGAAGGATCATCCAAAGTTGCAGGTTGCTCAGCAGGTTCCATAAAAACTTTTTCTCAGTCAATCTGAGACTTAAGCAGACAAAAGCTGAATGGATATTGCTCTTCAAATTAGTACTGCTGTGTAATTAATCGCCCTTAATTAGCAAATCTTTCTTTAAGTATTCAGACCACAGTGATGTAATTCGTTTTGCCAGGTAACTCATCACATAACATGACAGTTCAGCTTGGTATGGAAAGCTGCTTTTAAAACACTCCAAGTAATTGCATGTTTCATTGGAAGCATTTTGATTGAAACAGTGGTGATGTATCTGATGAGCCTCAAGTTGTCCGGGGCCCACCCTGTCCTTCCAGCTGGCCTGCTGTTGCTTTAAGGTACGAGATGGGCGTTTGGGCAGTGGGCTCTCTGGTAACTGAGTGCTGTTCCTGTGCTGTGCTCAGCTAGATGCTCAGAGTCTGGAAGTGCGTCCACGGGGGAAGCGTCCCTCCTTTGCTGCACGCACAGGGACTGGTGTGTGGAACTAGGAACAATGTTTACTGTGATGGTAAAATACCTGCAAGCTGACCTGTAGCTGGTGAGGTTAGGCCAGCCTGGGTCAAATAAGGTGTCCCTTCCACAGAGAGGCAAATTTAACTTTGTGATAGTATTTTTATATTTTATCTAATTTTATATTGTGGCAGTATTTGTGATAGATGTGCTGTGATAGTATGCAGTAGGGATAAAATTCTCAATTTCCTTTTAAACTGAGTGGTAGCCTAGTACATAATTAGTGCGCTCATCTTACTGACTTATTTTATTATTTGAATTCTCCACATGCTACTGGGCAATAGAGAAATACAGAACTTGGAGAGATGAATGTAATTCTTTCTGTTATGAATATTGGTGTTTTTGAAACTCAGACGTGTACAAACTGAGGTGCCAGGCATCCTGAACCAACACAAGTTACTTTGCATTGTGCTCGTGGCTTTCCTACAGCAGTTCAGAATACAGTCCAAGAAAAATCTGTGAATGGGGAATTCCAGTTTGGGTTTTAAATAGACATTGTAACATTGCAACCAGCATTTGTATTAAAAAAAAACCAAAACAAAAAACCAACCTGTCAAATAAGGGAGGATTTTTTTTTTTTT
>VYZV01031094.1:350944-376960 GCA_013401275.1 Pandion haliaetus | reverse complement strand
CCTCGCGGCGCTGACGGGGCGCGCACGGAATTGGAGGGAAGCGGAGTGTAAACACGGAAGCGGGGTCGCCGCCGCCGCCGGGCCGCACGTGGCCGCCCTTCCCCGGCGGGAGGGGGCGGCGGGAGCACCGTCCCGTCCCGACCCCCGCGCTGCCGGCGGAGGCGGGAAAGGTGCGACCGAGGCCGGGTCTCTCCGGGCAGCCCCGCGGCTGTGGTCGCTCCTCCGCACCGTCGGATCTGGGAGACACCTTCCCTGCCCCCCGCCCCGGCCGCTGCCGGGACAAGGGCCGTTTACCCGAACTGTGGCACCTTGTCGGGGACGTGTTGGGAACGGGGCACGGTTTGGTCTCTTTCCGTTTGTTTTTGGTTTTTTTTTTTTTTCTTTTAAAATCCACTGCTTCTGACAACAGGGCGCTCCGGTGATCCCGGGGTTTGCCTTTTAAGTGCAGTGCACCTCTGGAGAAAACACGGGTGAGGTTACACTGCTCAAAAACACACATACACACACACATGACGTCAAAGCTTCCGTTCTCCACGGAAGTCGTACCAGCTGTGATTTTATTTTTGTCTTTACAACGTGGAGCTCAACTTTTTAAAGGAGTCCTTCGAAATCGCGCGCAGCAGCACGGTGCGCATAGTCTTGACAGGTAACGGGTCCTGCGGTTAGTGCCTGGACACAAACTAATTGAGAGTATGCCTTAATACTGGTTTTGTGTTGACGTGGCAGTAGGCTTGTACAAACATGAACGTGTGCTAAAGGTAGATGCTCTGTCGTTTACCGAAGTATTAGGAGACCCCTGTAAAAAAGTGGGGCGAGTCGCCTAATCTTCATAATGGTTTATTTTATTTAATGTGGGAAAACACCCAGGGTTTTGTGGAGGGGGGCAGGGAAGCAAACCTCAGACACACACAAAAAAACCCCCACAACTAAGCAGCAAAGAATCTCTGTTCTGCAGCAGAACGGAGAAAGTGGAGCGGGTTGTAAGCCTTGAGACACTCTGCTGCGTACCACGGAGAAGACAGCTTCGCTGTTGCAGGTAGAACACGTCTCCGATTTCTGCAGGGCTAGCTGCTGCAGGAGTTTTCAGTTGTTTTCTACTCTTGATTGTCGATGAATAGAGAACGTTGAAGTAGTTGATTATTGTGTCAACAGCTTCTTAAGTCACTGTAACTAGATTGCTTGTGAGCCAACCCCTAGATAAATAACAAATGACCTTTGCTTTGCCCTTTCTGATGTCCTTAGCCCAACCAGCTTGCTTTTTTTTTTTTTTTTTTTTTCAATACTTGCATTGCAGCGAGGGATACAGATACCTGCCCACGTCTCGTATTCCCATCATCATACTATCAGGATACCGTATCTGTTTACTTATTTATGTATGTAGATGGTATCACGTGGATTTAAGAGAGGAATCCTTTATCCTAAGGGATTATATTAATTATGCCTTCCTTTTTCCTGTGGCTGCTGGCCTCAGTGTTGACAAAACTTCAGAGTGTTTGATAACTGTGGGAAGAAAGCTGGACCAAAATTGTTACTGCTTAAGGTTATCTTAATTGCTGGTTGTAAGAGCAATTGCTAAGTGACTTTACAAAGATAATGTTTTGGCTTTGTAGCTTATATTTCTCTTGATATTGGGCTGATAACATACGGCTCACAGGGAACCAAGTGTTTTGAGATGATTTCTCTCCTCTTCATTATTGATTGCCCATATGCAGTGGCTTATGTATCATCCTCAGATTGTATGCAGCTGAAAGTCTTCTGAAGGAACAGAGGCAGGCTTAGGGAAATACTAAAAAAACCCAAGGAATTGTTCTTCAGTTTCTGCACAAATGTCTGCCGTAAAACAAGCAGTAAACTGGAAATGCTTTCTTTTCCAGTGAAGTGTTGCATACAGAAAGATTTCTGGGTATTACCTACACGGGCAATTCAACTGTTTTTAATTAAAATGTGGCTTAAGCACTGTTACTACCTTCTACTGCTGTTTACTGTGGTCTTTCAAGTGCTGAGATAAAACAAGCATGTGAACACCAATAAACTTTAATGAGGTCTGTTAGCGTTTGAGTAGTCACTCTTGACTGAGTTCCATGCTTGGAATTGTGAATTCTTCATTAAAGTATTGCTCTGGTTGCCTGATAGTATTAAAGGATAACCTATTGTAAATCAGGTGCTACAGTTAAGTGTTGACCTTGTAAGTGCAGACCTTGATAGCCCTTCAGATAAAGAGGGGGGAGCTGTATCGCAGTTTCAAAAAGTACCATTTTGAAAATTTCCATTTTTTTTCCCTTTCGTCACTTGCTTTAATTCATTTTATTACTTCCGTTTTATGTTAGAACTGGGGACATTGTTACAAAATGGATATGTTGCCAGTATTCTCTTCTGTAAAGCTAAAGTACAGGCCTGTCAGACTTAATTACCAAGTTTGGTATTTTGTAACAGCTGTTGAGAGCCCTGAATAATCTACTGTACATGCTATTTGTTTAGAAAGTGGAGCTAGAAGACATTAGGTCAACAGTGAAGATAGACATCAACTAGCCTAGTTAACTGTTTACGTTGTAAAAATTTATTTTCTTTTCTAAGAGAATTCCCCCCCCCGGAAATGGGACCAGAAACTTTTTTGATGAAGTATTTTAAAATAAAGTGTCAAGGAATCATACTTCTTCATAAAAGCAGTAAGACAAGATTTGGTTTAAAAGAATGAGAGATAAGTGGTGGTGTTAGCTCTGACGTGTTCTAGATTGGTAAATGGCAGTTCTCATGTTACTCGTTTACCAAAGTCTGGAAAATTTACTTCCATCCGTGTAAACTCCTTTGCTTCATTTGGGCAAGTGATACTCTTCCTGAAATGAGTATATAAGGAAACAGACCTACATCTTAAGTTGTTTACTCGAGCATATGTGCACAGAATAATAGAAGATGTGTGAATCGGGCATTTCTAAAGAAACAGGTCGTACGCATTATTCTTTCTTTGGTTCGAAATCTTTCTGCCTGCTGTGATACTGGGCTTGTGCATCACAACAACCTTGGATGTACTGAGAGAAGATTAAGGTTGCTGTGATGTGTATGTTTGTATGGCACAAACTATATGAGCCTGAAAGGTACTGTATAGTAAATAACTGCCAGTGGTCTTCTGTGGTGATGGCTTTGGACTGAAGTTGGTTTGGTTTCTGGTTTTTGTGGTTTTTTTGTTTTTTTTTTTTTTTTAAATTGTGGAATCCTACTCCTCTGGCTTGCTTTTTCCCCTGTCTTTGTTGTGAGAAGTGCTACCAAGTGTTGTGATACAAGCATAGTTTAGCTGGTGACACTTGTTCCTAGTCACCCGCAAGAACAGCCGCCTGGTCCCGTCCTCTGTCTGAGAGAACCTCTCCCCCCACTTCATCTTTCGGGATATCTTTTCTAGCTGTATTTTTCATTGTGTCTCCTCACTGAGCAGTCCGGCTCGCTGTCTTCTATTAGACATTTTCTAGCGTGGCAGAAAGACATCTTACGTGAAATCTGTGTTGAGATACAATCTGCACTTTCCCAAATGTGTTGGCACAGTAACATTGCCTGAGCACAACTGCAAACTCCTAATGCTCACTGGGTAGACGAACGCTTCCGAGGCTAAAACCATGGACTGGCTAAAGGAGAACGTAGCTAGCTGAGAAGACTTCAGACTTGGTAATAGCGCTCATTTTATTAAGTAGTTAATAGATGTCTTTTTGTCAACGTTAGGTGAGTTTGTTAACTGTCATGATAGACAGACAGCATGTGTCTTGTTCCAGCCAAAGCCAGAAGTGTTACTATTTTTTGCTTGATGTTTTTTAGGTGGCAATTTTAGCGGAGTGCTAAGTAACTCATGTTGGAAAAACATTTGTGAAGTGTGTATTTTCAAATGTCAGAGGCTTTTGAGGAGTAGACAGGGCTATTTTTATTGGAAATGGAGGGGTTACTTAGGGCAGAGGTTGGGTGGCTCCTTCGCTCTGCTGTTATGATATTGCAGCTGTAGTCCCTAATGCTGGGGGAGTTGCATCTCTGTTCCCTCCGCTCTGGCCTCTTAGCAGAATGCCGTAATACTGGAAGAGTACAAAGACTGCTTTCGGCTCTCTTTTTTGCCTTGCTCCTGCTCTCTGCGAAGTACCTCTTACTTGTTGTGCAGCATCTAAACTGTTCCCGATAGGAAATACTTTGGATACAAAAGTTGGAGAATTTTGTGTGCTTTTAAGCATTTAGGAGTAGATGACTTCAATAAGCTAATTCAGTACTTTCTTACAACTGAAATTTGGCAACTGTTGTTCGAGTTTCTTTGTAGAAGTCCGTTGTATACTGAACCTGATACCTGCACAGAAGCAAGCTAACTAGTTGTCCCAAAAATGGTAACCAGCAGAAACAGAAATGAAAATTGTACAGCTCTGCTGCAGGGGAGGCAGAGGGGTTGGTGGAAAGGCTTTGCTGACCTGCTTTAAATCTTCTTGCCTGCTTTAGAATAATAATATATTAGATGCTGATTTGGACTTTCTAATTTCAGTATTGGTGTAGGATTGATACATGCATAATGAACTAGCTGAATATTGTTCCTGGATTCTGATGACCAGTGGAAAATTTCATCTGGTAGATGAGGGGAAACTTAGTCATCAATTTCTGTGCAACCGAAGCTTCCCTTTAGAAAGAAAAATGTTTAGGTAGAGGGTTTCCTGCAGGGCTACTGAGTTTCAGTGCAGGTGTTCAGCCCCTGACTCTGGACACCCCCAAACTGCTGCTTGGGAAAGAAACAGCAGCTGCCTGGGCATGAGGAGCACCCAGGACCTGCAGAGGGGGAAAGGGTTTGCCGTGCAAAACTCTGGCTGATTGCCACTGCTTATCCCAGGGACAGAGCATGCGATAGAGACCCTTTCCTTTAGTGTGATTTTCCTGTGCTCTTAAGTAGGTTTTTATTGTTCCCAGCCTGGGGTGAAGCCCTGGTGGAATGTCAGCCTTATCAGGCATCTACTATTCCAAAAGATAAAGCCCCCTAAATAGCATACCAGGAGAGAGGGCTGTGGTAGGAATCACAGCAGCCAGCCAGGGGGTGGGCAGCCGGGGCTGGTTCAGCGAGACGTTTCAGTCGCCCAGAATTTTGCATTTGTGCGTCTTCCAGATTTCATTCACTTTCAGCTTCTGGTTTATGCGTTTAGGCTGCTGCTAGCGTTTAAATAATTTAAACTGCAGGCTGCTCGAAGGTGTTTCTTCCCCACATGCGCCCTCATGAACCTGTTTGTATCTAGTGTTTTCTTAAGTCAGAAGCAATGCTGGCAGGATTTTCCCCTGCTTTTCACTGAATGAACCTCAAGTTGTTTCTTAGACGTTTTCAGTAACAGGATAGGTGCCTTGAAGTTCTCGTAGAGAATTACTACCGAATCCTCTTTAGTTCTCTGACGCTGGAGGTAGGTGACCCTGCTTACGCTAAAGATAGATTTCCTGGGCTGCCGGCTGCCTTGCTGGAGCGGTTCAGCTTTGAGCAGATGGCCGTAAATGGAAAGAGCAACCGCAGAGAGCCGGCGTACCTTAGCAAGAGCGTGGATGATGTGCAACAGGTGTTTCCACAATTGCTGCTCTCAAAAACCTTTGCAAGGGTGAGGAATACAGCATTGGCTATGAATAGGGTTGTGGTTTTTATTGATAAGTTGGGCTTTTTTGGTTTTGGGTTGGTGTGGGTTTTTTGTTTGGGTTTTGGGGTTTTTTTTTTTTGTGTTGCTGCTGTGTTCCAAGTTGCTGCGATCTGCTCTGTGTCAAACTTAAATGTGCTCTCTTGAAGTTATTTTAAATTATTTTTGATTAATTACTTAGGTTTCATAAACTTTCAGAACTTGGAAAAACGAGATACTTTTGCCTTCCTCCCTTAGTTATTGCTTAAAAAACCCACCCCTGCACACTGTTCGTTTTGTTTTGTGTTTTGTTTTCTAACAACCAAGCCTGCTGAAACCAACTCACAGATATTTTTAATTCCAGAAAATGAAACTGGATATATCTGTTTTGCAGACTAATCTTGTATTTTTATATATACATATTTATCCAAATAGACTGAAAATGTGAAGAGAGGTGACGTTTTGATTTTAATGGGATAATAGCTGGAGATGGTACTATTTCCCTGCTCTGCTGTGTTGGGTTTGTAACCATCCTCACTGCAATCTGGTTTGTTCTGGTTAACTTGAAGGCAGAAGACAAATCCCAGAAGTCTGCTTCTGTAAGCTCTTGAACACCTCATAGAAATGAGGAGCTTGGTTGTGAACCGGAAATCTAACCCGAGAAGGGACAGCGTTGGTTCTGCTTGTCTTGTGTCTTCTCTAAACATTTCTGATGCCAGGAAGGTGTAAAAGCTGTGAAGACACCTGACAATTTGGGGGTTTTCACATTTTAAGATTGAGTGGTGTGGTTGTACAGTGATACACGTGGACTTTTGCAAGTAATCTGTTCTCGTTGATCTTTTTTTTTTTTTTAAACCTTTTCCCGTGGNTTTTAATCCTTCTACAGTGGAAGCATCGGTTCATGGAAGTAATGTGCACTGCACGGATAAGACAATTGAAGCTGCAGAGGCCTTGCTTCATATGGAGTCTCCTACCTGCCTGAGAGATGCCAGGAGTCCTGGTATGTCAGCCACAGTTTCTGCTCCGTGAGCTGTTTCTCCTTTCACTAATTAGAAAAACAAGCAAATTGGGAAAGCTGCTTCTGTGGAGAACTGTATGCTGTTTAAAACATGAGCTTGCTTATTTCAAAACTACTGACTTGTTTGCATTTTTACGTGATTTCTCCACCCTGTAACAAGCGTGCTTGTAGATTAAATCATTTATTTGAGAGAGGCTGTTGGGTAGAGATCCATGAGTAGCTACACGTTTAAAATGAACTTTTCTGACTGAACATCAGGAAGTACTTTTTCACTGTGTGGGTGACGGAGCACTGGCACAGGTTGCCCAGAGAGGCTGTGGAGTCTCTTAATCCTTGGAGATACTCAAAAGCTGTCTGGACACGGTCCTGGGCAACTGGTTCTAGGTGGCCTTGCTTGAGCAGGGGGTTGGACCGGGTGCCCTCCCAAGGTCACTTCTAACCTCAACCATTCTGTGGTTCTGTGAATTTGACATTTTAAATTGCTAAAATAAAGAGTTATTTTAAGGGAAAAGTATTTTTATCTGTCTCTGTATTTTAGAAAGAATATCTGAATACGATGTGTTGCAAAGTGTTACCAGTTTAAAAAAAACCAAAATTTGATGATTACTTTGACTTGATGTTCCTTCTGAAGTTATTTAATACATGTTGGAAGAAATAATGGTCAAACTGAAAGCTACAAAATAGGAAGTGGAGATCGGAGTAAGGATAAAAGATTAAGCTCTAATTTGATTCATTTAAAGTTGAGTTTAGTTCTAAAGAGTATTGGTGTGATACTTGTCTTATGCCTAACAATACTGGCAAGCATGCATGTTTTTGGGAATTGAATTGATTTTCTAGGTGACAGGTTGTTGGAGCAGAATCTTGCTATATTATTGCATACGCTTCGTTTAAAATAATTTCATGTAAGATGCATTAAAATGACCAGGTACAAACTTAATCAGATACTGCTTCCCCCCACCCCCAACCCCCCCCAGTGGAAGTTTTTGTCCCTCCTTGTGTGTCAACCCCAGAATTTATCCATGCGGCCATGAGACCCGATGTGATCACAGAAACTGTGGTGGAGGTATCAACGGAGGAATCTGAACCAATGGATGCATCTCCTGTTCCAACTTCCCCTGATATCCATGAACCAATGAAAAAGAAAAAAGGTATCTATGGCTTTTCGTAGGAGCAATCTCAGAATTTATTTCTGATGTGCACTGCTGTAGATGGTGTAGTTGATAGGTGGAGATGGGCTAGATGATCCGATTTCTCTGCTCATGTGATCAGACTGATTGGGGTCTGAAATATGAGTGCATAGAAAATGAGCGTGGAACAAGAAAAAAGAAAAAAAGTAGCAAGAGAATGGGCTTCGCCAAGCCATAAAGGAAAATGATACCTTTTGTTGGTGTGTTTTTTAAGCACAGTTGATGAAGTGGAGGAAGGGTAGAGAAGGATTCAAAGAGGGCTTGTTTGGGTAGCCAGTGGTGTCTGAAATACGGATATATTGGGAGAATGGGTAGACTCGAGGTTCTTCCAATGAAATGGCAGGGTAAAGGCTAACTTACGAAACCACAAATCAGTTTACGAAATCAGTACAAGATCTTCCTTGTGAGAGAAGTATCTTACTTGTCTGATTGGCGTGTCTTGGAAGAGAAACTGTTCAGAACAGTGTTTGAGCTCTTTAAGCATTCAGCTACCAAATGAGAGGTTGGCACCTGGTGAGGCTTCTCCCTGGTCTAGCAGTTTTCTTACAGGCATCAGTAAAATTCACAGAACTATAGGAATGTTGTTTTATTAGAGCTTCCAGACATGCTAAGATGGAATATTGACTTGTAATTTGGAGGGGGGGGGAAAAACCCACAATGTAGTGATGAAGTGATACAAATCTGAGGCCTATGAGGTTTAGATTTAGTAAAAACACACACACGTAATAGATAACACTGACTCTACTGTAAATTACACAAGCAAGAAAATTACGATTAAAGCTTTTCTGTAGCTGTAGTAGTACACTGGATTTAAACTTTTTCTTTTCAGTTCCACTGTCTGTTTGAATGGTCATTACTGGGCAGATTGCGTTCCATGGCTGTGCTCAGGAAGTTCTGAAATTTTATGAAGGTTATTTTGTAAATATTTTTTTCCTATTACAGAGTCCAGATCCCCACTCTTAAGTGCGTAAGGTCATTCAGCTATAGTTACAGAGCCATAACTTTGGTCTTCATAATTAATGCCTTTTGAAATTCAGTCTTTAATGAAGAGCGTTGTTCATCAGCAAAAATTAATGCTCTTGTGCCTGAGGTAGGAGAGTTAATGGTTGCTGCTTGCCTTTACCTGGAGGCAGAAGCATGGACGGTTCACAGCCTGCTGCCATGGGGTATGATCCTTTTCCCTGCTTGGGCCTGTTTACCTTGAATAAAAAGGTCACTGAAGCATGAAAGGATGAAGAAGCTGCAGGTCTTGCTGGGGAGAGGATTTCCCTGGCACAGGAACACAGGTCTGAGGAGGAACACAGGTCTAAGCCTGCTGAGGAGTCCCCTCCTAAGCCTCCTCGCCGGGGCAGGCGGAGGGTGGGAGGAGGCGCCTGGGAGCCCTGCTAGCCCCCAGCGAGCCGGGGCCGGGGCTTCCAGCACCACCCAGAGCGGTCCTGCGTCGCTGAGGCTGCGGGTGCCGTTTGTAGCCGTCTTAATGCTCTGCCCTACGTGAATCCCGTGCGGCACCGCTCGCACGCTGAGCGGAAGCTTTTACCTATAGCTTCGAACAGACGGGTGCGAGGTGGAAATGAACGTTTGCGATTTCAGTAGTAAAATTTCTTAGGAAAACTCATGCTGTGATCAATACCCATACTAGAATACCAAAAACAAAGCAGGAGAAGAAACAATATATTTCAGAGTAAAACAGACACTGGATTAAAAGAATGCAAATGAATTGGAGTTTTACTTTATACATTTGGTGCTTACCTCACCTGCCATTAACTAGTCTGAAATTGAGTTAAATCTGCCTGTGAAATAAGCAACCAAATGATGAATTAAACTGGATGTGCACTAGTGGTAATCTAAGAGTTGAAGTTTATCCGTACCTGTAGCAAGGAAATGGCAGAGGAAGAAAAAAAGCATGAACTGCTTCTTTCAGCAAAGACAAAACTATAAAATACTTCTATTCTGCACAGGATTAATACTTCTTTTCCCCCGTGTTTTATGTGCAGCTGGCCGTAAACCGAAGACCCAACAATCGGCTATATCTGATGGGTCTCCAGAGCTAGGTATAAAGAAGAAACCCAGAGAAGGCAAAGGTATATTTTTTCATTTATCGAATCTTTAAAATTATGCAGTGTATATGTATCGTTTCTGTCGCAGTAAATACACGGATCTTGAAAAATTTGGTGGATGAGTTTGTACCAACTTCATTAGCGTTTTAGTTTTATTTTGTGTCTGCAAATTTGTTTGTACAAGATCTAGGACAAGGATGTGTGGAACTGCTCTAGAAGTGCCTTGTAATACACTCTGCAGTTAATAGGCTTTCTGATTTTTCATTTGCTTTGCTTTATGTTTATTGACTCATGCTTTCTTTTGTGTTGCTTGTTAACTTACTGCTAGAGACATAATTTGTTAAGCCACTGCTGAAAGGCTTGTTTTCAAGTAGAAGCAGCTTACGGGTGTTTGTAATGGTGATGGCTGAAAATATGTTTTCTTAGTTGATTCACAAACTTCAGTGGGAATATGTTGCTTGACTAATAGATTCAGTTTGCCTTAAGGAGAAAAACAAATGTTGATGTCTTTCTTTACTGGTTGAGTGAGGGATTTTGTGCAGGAGAGTCGTAATTCCCTAATGTTTCTCCTGATAAATAGTGGGTCCTTTCTTGGACTCTTGAGGCCCTGCTATTCACCCAGCAGGGAGACAGATGAGAGCGCTTGCTCACAGGTTACCTTTGAGTTGGCATACAGCGTATCGGCTCTTCCCTGGTGAGAGGTGAAAAATGTGGATGGCTTCCCCACTTACTGCACTGAAGGCTGTTTGGAGATGTTGCTTTGGCTAGGAGAAACAAAGCTTAGTTTCAGTGGCAGCGTACTAGCTAAAAGAGTGCAGTTATCAGCTCCACTGTTATTTTGGGATTTGTTTGAAAGCACAGTCTCCGCTGTTTACATAATTCCTTCTCTGGGTACAGCTCCCGAGTCGTCGTCACATTTGTCAGTAGGGCAAGGAAGAACGGGACTGAGGTTGTGCAGGTGTTGGCTCATGAAAACCAGTGCAAACAGTAATTAAACTTCCCTGCAGTGGCCACTGTTGCTGTCTTCCGATTTGGGTGTAGCAGTGGACCTTGGTGAAGATACAGATTTTGCATCTGCTGTACTTAAAAGTACATCTTGCTTAATTTTCCTTTTTTTTTTAAGTATTCTTACACCCTTCTTAGCTTTATTTCTAATTCTGATTTCACTATTACAGCTTTCCATTATCTGAGTAGTACTCATAAAGTGTTCCGATTCCTAGTTTGCTGCATAAATAACTTTGAGAAAGGAGGCCTGTACTTCTGTTTCTTCTAGTTTTTTCTGTGCTGGTGATATCACTCTATAGCTGTGGTGGGTTTTTTTTGTTTTTTTTTTTTGTTTTTTTTTTTTTTTAAATGAAGTGGGAGATGGTACTGCTTTTGGTTTATTTATTTATTTATTATTTCTGTGGACCCTCATAATGATCTACTTATGTCTCTTTTTTTTCTCACAAGGTATCTCATTCCATATTTTACACTACAACTGGCATAAAATACAGGTTTTTTTCTGCATGTAGGCTAACTTGATTTCCTGTAAAATATTTTGTTACTGGATTTATTTTTTGTTATTTAAAAAAATTACTTGCAAATACAGGCTTTTTTACATGCAGCGTGGTTTTGGAAAACCAGGAATTATTCCTAGAGCTCAGTACTGTCAGCAGTTAAGTCATGGAGGAGGAGGACAGCTGGTTGTGTGCAGTTGGAAAGGGGATCGCAAAGTGAAGGAGCTGTAAGTCTGATTTAATGTGCCCTTCAGTTTATTATACGGGAGGAACTGGAGACTTAGTAATATTTTTTCTTAAAGTGAGATAGTAGTGTTTTTTTGTCCTCACATAGTGGATTGGCAATTTAGGCATGGTTTCTCCTTCCATATTTGGTTTCTTGTTTGCATAAATGCTCTTTTTAAAGTGTAGGCAGTTGAAGGGAGCAAAACTGGCTTTGAGCTTCTCTGCATAGGTGCTGGTACCAATGCAGCACTTCACTGATGCGCACAATGCCTTGTATCGTTCACATACTTTCTGGCCGTGAATTTTGAGATGACAGCTAACATTCTTAAGTAGCTGGCAGCTGTAATAATTGGCTAGCCACAAAAATTTCTTTCATTGTGCAAAATCTGCTCTGTATCGAAGTTAAGATAGCTAATAATAATGTCTAGCTCAGTGGCCGCTTACAGTACTGGTTAGCGTGAGGCCTTTCAGGAGTGGAGATGAGAGCTGTATGCTGTTAAATTAGGCTTCTGTCTTCCTAGCAAGGTGCGGTACACGTTTGTCTACCAGGCTGCACTTATGGATGCTTAAGAGTGGCACGAATGTAAAGCTGTGCAGATAATACGTTTTACAACCATTGGGTTTTTTTTCCTCGGGATTCTGTAAGCTTGGATTTGTAGTAAAGTCTGGTTCTAAGGAGAAAGGGTTTAAAAATGGTTCAAAATTGTATTAAACATTTCTAGAATAAGCTTTTTGTGTTAAATGCATAGCAGCTATAGCTGACACAGCAGCCCACCTGATGTATCGCTGGGTCTTACTGGCAATAGTAGATGCTTCTGAGTAGTATAGGTATGCATAGCCCTCCTGTGGAAAAAGTTGTTATTTAGGTCAGTATACAGTATGAGGGAAAAGAAGAAAGCTGCTGAGTCAGCAGCACTGTTCTTGCAGAAAAATTAGGCGCTCTCAGAAGTGATTTCTCTTGAAGTTCCTGTTTACCTCCTAATCCTGAAGCCCCACTTACTTTTTTGCAAAGAAGCTGTTGCAGACCTACAGCATTTAGTAGTGGACCCAGAAATTCTATTTCTGAGGAGCTAAGGGAAAAAAAAAAAGGGGGGGGGATTAATTCCCTAAAATCTAGGATGGTTTCAGGATTCCCGAGTTCTCTTGTGGACTCCTTCCTCATACAGGTCCTATTCAAATGTCTCTTGACACCCGGTAGAAGCTGGATTTTGTTAGCTCTTGAGTCAGTACTTGCTGTTTATTGGAGCATGTGGTAAAATACATTTATTCTCTGTCTATGAGGTGGTCTTCCAGAAGATGGAAGCTATAATTTTTTTTAGCCTTTGATGTTTTTCAAAGATAGCTAACTTCTTGGAGTCTGCAACAGTGGTCTTCAACCTGCCTTAATGTATTTTAATTGTCTCCAGCACGGCATAACAACTGCTGTGCTGGGCCACTAAATCTCAGGAATTAATGACCCTTTTCCACAAAAAAAATTTTTTAAGATATTTTTATTTGGTCCATGTCACCCCCTGGAAGCGTGATCAAGTGAAGAATTGGGATTAACGTTCTGAGATGGTTATTCTTGTAGCTCTGTCGTAGTTCTCCCTTCTCGGACAACTTGAGTCTTCTCCAGTTGTACAAATTGGAATGTGATCTGTTTTTTTTATTTCTGCTTCCCTTCCCCTTTTCCTAGATGCAAATGGTATAGTCAGAGTGCAGACAACCCCCATGTTATGTTTTATGTCACCCTGATAGTCACTGTCATAAATCCTGTTTTGGGGCTTCTCCCGTGGAAATGGTACACCTCTTGAATGCCTAAGAAGTAGAATAAATTCTTCTTCTGTAGGCTGACTTCATTCTATATCCCCCCAATTACAGAAAGGTAGATGGGATTCCTGCCATACGAATACTTGTAGGAAGAAGTTGGACTGGCTTTGCACCTAGAAGGACGTTGGTCACTCTGCAACGTATATTTGGGAAGGGTCGGAACACGGGGCTGTCACCAATCGGTGTGAGAGCCCCAGATCCTGGACAGGAGGTTATATTGCAAACCTAACCACAGTTGAGATGGTTTGGTAGTGAAGGTTGTATGCCTTGTAAGAATTACTTATTTATATGCTCCTGTCCTTCAGTGTCACGAAATGCACTGGCATTTCCATTCCCTGTTTAAGCAAATACGAGAAGAAAATTCAGAGTTCTCATCCTGCCTCTGCTGAACAGATGTAGGTTGTAGTGACTTGGAACACCTTCCCACACTTCAAGAACTTGAGAATGGGCACTGGATTGAAGAGGCTCCTGTGCTATATAGCGGATCACTTGGATTAGCTCCTTTCAGAATGTAAACATTTATGGAAGCTTTACTAAACAGAGTGAATGAGTATGTGCAGGTTACCATCCGCTGTGTAACATTTGCTTCTAATTCAGGTCATTCAGAGTTACCTATATGTGGTGAACTTTCTGTTATCTTTAAAAGTGGGTTGCTAATATTTAAATGCTTTCTGATTATAGGAAATACAACGTACTTATGGGAGTTTCTTCTGGACCTTCTCCAGGACAAAAATACTTGTCCTCGATACATTAAATGGACTCAGCGAGAGAAGGGAATCTTTAAACTTGTGGACTCGAAAGCTGTCTCCAGACTATGGGGAAAACACAAAAACAAACCTGACATGAACTACGAGACTATGGGAAGAGCTCTGAGGTAAAAACTCTTATATCCTTAAGTTCTCTACTGTAGTTTTAAACCTGTTTCTTAATTTTGCCTATAGAAATATAACAGTTCCGAAATTTTAAAAGCTTTGCCCTCTTGCTGACTCAGCTGTTTAAAAAGCATCAGAGTGTTGCAGTTGCTATTGCTTTTTATGTTACCGGTTAAGTTGCAATTTAATTCCTGAAGTATGTATTTAAAAGGTCAGATTTTTTCTCAGCTAGATCCTTCAGATACTTTGCCAGTATGCTCTGCCAGCTTCCTTCCATACCTTCTCACATTGTAGGTTTTACTGTGGTTACTTCAGATTCTCTTGTTAGCATAGAATGAGGTTTTCTTTAAAACCGGTCACTATGTTGGTTACTACTTAATTGTACTTCTGTTGCAGATACTACTATCAAAGAGGAATCCTTGCAAAAGTTGAGGGACAGAGGCTTGTATATCAGTTTAAGGAGATGCCAAAAAATATAGTTGTCATAGATGATGACAAAAGCGAGCCCTGCAATGAGGATTTGTCAATGCCTACAGATGAAAAGTCATTGGAAAGAGTGTCTTTATCTGCAGAAAACCTTTTAAAAGCAGCAACCTCTGCACGCGGAGGAAAAAATTCCTCTCAGTTAAGCTGTACCAGAACAGAAAAAGCAGTCACCAGAGTTGTGAATATTGCCTCACCAGCGCATGATACGTCATCATCTCGTCCCTCAACTACCACTACTACTGTCCCAGCAACGACAGCTCCCAGGTTGGTATTAACGTGGCTTGGGCTTGCCATTTGCTAACGACAAACAATTTTTTGGTTAGGAAGCTGTCTTTTAGTTTTTTGGTTTATGTTTTAAATGTTGGAAATTGTTTCTGATTTGCAAGCAGCAGTGTAACGTGATGGAATGCCACAAAAGTCTAGTTCATGAGATTGGAGCCAACTGTCAATGTGCTTGCCCTCGTGCATATTTTAAAATTATGTAGAGAGAGGGAGGGGAAAAGAGAGGTAAGGAATGCTGCTAAATTTCCAAAGACCTGTTGCTAGATGTGCAAAAGGTTAGGTTTTTTTGTTTGGTTTTGGGTTGGGTTTTTTTTGGTTTTTTTGGTGTTTTTTTTTTAAAGAACCAATTAAAAATCTGTAAATCTTAGATTTGTCTATCCCTGTTGTCATCTCGGTGCCCTGTGTTTTGGCTTAAACACCCACATCTTTCTTTATTTTGCAGGACTGTACGTGTGGCAATGCAAGTGCCTGTTGTAATGACTTCTCTGGGACAGAAAATCTCAACCGTGGCAGTGCAGTCAGTAAACGCAGGGTCACCGTTAATAACCAACACAAGTCCAACAACAGCAACAACTCCAAAGGTAGTAATCCAGACAATCCCTACTGTGATGCCAACCTCTGCTGAAAACGGAGACAAAATCACAATGCAGCCTGCCAAAATCATTACAATCCCTGCCACGCAACTTACGCAGTGTCAGTTACAAACAAAAACGGGCCTGTCTGGGTCAGGAAGTATTAACATCGTGGGAACCCCGTTGGCTGTTAGAGCACTAACCCCAGTGTCTATAGCTCATGGGACACCAGTAATGAGACTATCGGTGCCTGCTCAGCAGGCGTCTGGCCAGACTCCTCCCAGGGTGATTAGTGCAGTTATAAAAAATCCAGAAGTTAAATCAGACACAGCGGCTTTAAAACAAGAACGTGAAGTGAAAACACTGCAGCTGGTAAAAGAGGAGAAGCCAGCAGATGGAAGCAAGACTGTGACCCACGTTGTAGTAGTTAGCACGCCCTCAGCTATTGCCCTTCCTGTAACAATGAAAACAGAAGGAATCGTAACGTGCGAGAAATGAAGAATGAGTTGCTTCCAGCATGGACTTCTAGACTGTTACGGTTTTGAATATACTGACATAATTGGGGGAGGGAAGTGAATGCGATCACCAAGTCGAAAAGGAGAGTTTTGGAATGTTAATAAACATGCATATGTTGAAGACTTACTGGAAAAAAAAAAATTACTTTCCCGTGTTTCGGTGGGAATTGAACCACATTGATATGCTGACAAAAACTGCCTCTTCCAGTTGGGAAACAGCTGAACCTATGGAGAAGGAAAGATAGAGGGACTGAAAAGGGACCAAACAGTTCACTACGTTACCTGTTACCAAGTTACACTAAGACCTGGAACACTAAAAGAGAGCTGTGTGAGAGGTTTGCCTTGGTTTTTAGTTTTCGGGGGGAGAGGAAAGTCTCATTGTTACAAATGGCAAATTTGATGCATTTTATATGCATACCAGCAATTACTACTGTGTGCCCACAGTACTCAACTGGTGCTATGTGAAAAACTCTGCTACTAGGTATTGTAGAATGTGAAATAAAGGAGAAGATTAAAGAGCTTCTAAAAGAAGACAGAGACCTAGAGGGATTTTTGTATCATACAGCTTAAGCAGATTAAAAATGAAAGCCTTAGACTGATTTTCAGTTATCTTTCTTGAAATAAGCTAATGGCTTGTTTGTGTAAAGCTTTTTTATTAAAACAAATTTTTTAAAAATCTTGTACCTAGCACAGTATTGTTATAGAATTACATGTAACATATTTTGTATGGTAGTTAAAAGTCTGTCTAAATTTCTTAATTGTGGACAAAATAGCAGCAGGCTCTCTGCCTTCTGCTGTAACACGCCTGTGTCTCTCACTTAGCCTTGACATCCGCGCATACATTTCAGTTTCAGCTCTACTCTGTCACTTGAAAGGTCACGCCCAGCATGAGCTTTTGTCAGGTAGTTCTAAACCTGTAAATTTTTTTTAGTTGAAGTTAAGAGGGAAGTACCAGTGTTCAGAATGAACTATAATAGTTTGTATATTCAACATTTGAAGTATATTCTATTTTGTTGTACTCTTGTTTCAAAGTGTATTCAAGTAGGTTTTACTGAAATATAGAAATGAAATTTAATGGTGTTTGGTCTGCTTTTTATTTTTTACTTTTTCCTTTCGACTTGTTAACCTTCTTTTCTGCTTATTTGAAACCTTCCAGGCATTCAGTCTAGGATAGCTGATACAGTGCAGAAGTTTGGAACTCCTCACTACTCTGAACAGCTGACCAACTCTCCCACACAGTATACTGAAATATTTTTCATTGAAGTATCTGAGAAGCTTGCGGTAGTTGAAGAGGTAACTTCTGACAGGGGTCTAGTTCTCTTAGGCTTTTTCAGGACGGTGAGCATATGCAGCGTGCTTGCATTGTGGCTAATCACGTGAGTGCTTGTGGAAAAACTTGAGTAGCTTAAGAAATTACTGCCCTCCAGCTGATAGGTGGTGACTTTGTGTGCGCTCCCAGTTGTTTTAATGCGAAGAAGACAGGGTTTGCTTAAATGACTCTGAGAATCAAAAACTTCTAGAGCTCTCTGAACAACCGTTGTAGTTTAACCCCAGCTGGCAACTAAGCACCACGCAGCTGCTCACTCACCTCCCTCACAATGGGATGGGGGAGAGAATCAGGAGGGTAAAAGTGAGAAAACTCACGGATCGAGATAAAGACAGTTTAATAGGTAAAGCAAAAGCCACGCACACAAGCAAAGCAAACCAAGGAATTCATTCACCGCTTCCCATGGGCAGGCAGGTGTTCAGCCATCTCCAGGAAAGCAGGGCTCCGTCACGTGTGACGGTGACTTGGGAAGACAAACGCCATCGTTCCGAACATCCCCCCTTCCTCCTCCTTCCCCCAGCTTTAGAGGCTGAGCATGATGTCGTATGGTCTGGAATATCCCTTGGGTCAGCTGGGGTCAGCTGTCCCGGCTGTGTCCCCTCCCAACTCCTTGTGCCCCCTCAGCCGACTCGCTGGTGGGGTGGGGTGAGGAGCAGAAAAGCCCTTGGCTCTGGGTAAGCACTGCTCAGCAGTAAGGAAAACACCCCTGGGTTTTCGACGCTGTTTCCAGCACAAATCCAAAACACAGCCCCATACCAGCTACGATGAAGAAAGTTAACTCTATCCCAGCCAAAACCAGCACAACTACCTAACTATTCCTCCAGCTGCACCTTAATTTCCTAAGGCTGCACTGCAAAGGAAAGGTAGAAATGAGCAATCTTGGCTACTCTAGTCTCCTAGTGTCTCAGACAACCTCTTAAGGGCAAGTAGAAGGTCCAGTAGGTAGAAACTATGAAAAAAAGAGAAATGCCAAGTTATACTGCTGGTCCTTTTGACATTTCCAACTGTTAATATTTTGGCTTCAGCACACATACATGACTTTAGGTAGATGCTTTTTTTCTGAATGAAGTAAGTATCTAAATAGGTTTTCCATTTATAATTGCACTGAAGTTACGGGTATCATGATACATCACTACAGGGTAAAGCTTAGGTGAGAACACGCAGTACACAAATTGCGCCATAGTTGCAGTCCACGTGCAAGAGTTTGGCTTAAAATAGATGCAGGGTGGCTTACCCTGTTTTCATGGGGACCACACTGGCACTACAGCAGTTACTGGAGAAGCAGCACATCAGCTTGTGGGTAGCCAGGTGCCCAGTGGCACCCCCAGTTCCTAGTGAGGTGCCTGGGAAAGTCTTCAGAGCAGGAACTCGGGTAATCTTGAAATAATTTAAGTCTAAATGGCCATCTAAGTACTTCATACCTGGAGGAGCAGTTTCAACAGAAATCTGGAACTGAGGTCTTCAGTAACAATGAGGGAGACCAGAATTATATACTTGCACTGGAGTTTATTTTTGCCCTTTAACTTTTAATGGTGAAAAATGAGTTAGCTCTAGAGTCCTAGCAGTAAGCCCCATTCTTCCCTTCAACTGGTAAGGAATGTGGGAATAGCTCTATACAGCCAGGCCAGCACATGGGGAACTTTGGAAGTCTTCTGAAAAAAAGGATTCTTTTTCGTACCCTAAGCAGGGAAGCAGAGTTTAAGAACAAATGAATGAACAAGCTGAAGCAGGTAAAAAAGTGTGGTGTAGAAGGCAGCAATCCCCTCCAGCAGCGGTTAATGCAAAGAAGCAAAGGTTCTTACAGGTGAGCTGTGTTTCTGGCCTGAGGTAGAGGACAAAGACACCTTCACAGGAGGAAGTATAGGAGAAGGAAGAGGGTTTATGTTGTCAAGAAAGAGGTAGGACAGAAAGGGAAGTAGGGGGAAGCTGGGCAATGGGTTGACTAATCTGGTAGTCCGAGAGGCACTAACGTTCTGGGTAAAGGGAAATGGAGCAGTGTGAAGAGAGGCGCGTAGAACAAATTGGAGCTAGAAGATAAGAAGAGAGAAAAGTAATAGCATTTTTAAACTCAACATTTGTAAGTCTTTTCTGTAAGAAATCCTTTTCTAATGGCTGTTATTTGGTGGTATATGAAAGATGCTGTATCTCAGAGCGTAAAATGTCTGTTTCTGGAGTATTTGTAGTTAAGATCTTTCCAACACCTAATTTAGATACACTGCAAGTCAAATGGGGACAAACTCTTCCTGGAAATAGATAAGGATCTCCAGCTGATGACCTCCTCAAGTTAGAGCCAAGACCGCACCATGTAATGGCAAAAATGAAAGGAATGAAGGTGCACATCTCCGCTGCTGGTGAGATCGGCAGCTCACAGCCACGTCCCGAGATGCCGCTCTTGCTGTCGGTGCTGCATCTTGCCACAGAACTGGCGATGGTCCTTTGGCTCTCTCCCCTGGCCGCCCGGTGAGCGGCACACAGCTACCAGCTGCCAGAGGACGTTTATCGGAAGTTTGCTGAGTGCTGTGAGAATCTCAATTTGTGTTGAGGATGCGTTGTAACTGAAATGGAAAGTTCATTTTAACCCGGCTTCAGACAGCAAAGACCCTTTTTTGCTAAATTTTCTGTGTATGCTGTTGTACACTTCACTTTTTTTTTTTTTTTTTTTTTTTTTATTTAGCTGCTAGCTAGAAGTACAGACAGGCTTTTTGTCACAGTCAGGTAGTGATGTCAGCGTATCTGCTTAAGCACAGCTCTTCGGCATTGCTTTGTGTGCGCGTGGTTCCTCCGAGTTGTTGAGGTCCAGTTGTTCTTCAGAGGTGGTATGTAATCTAGGTAACAAGCCATGCTTCTTACAAGACCGTTCTCTAGGTTTGGGCAAGCTTGCTCTTCAACACGCTGCTTTATGCCAACTTTATTAATTACTATGTGGGCAAGAAATGTTTTTACTGGTGGTGTTGCAGGGTGTGACCCCAGGACGAGGGAGCTTTGGTCAGGTTTGTAACATCTGAAAAGGACAAAGGGACGCTAAAGCATTGAAGAAGTTAGTATCTAGCTATACTCCTAGACTTCTGCAGTCCCGTTGAAAAACCTGTTATTTTGTCCATGTGTGAAAGCGGGACTAGCTTTTACATCTGAAGCTGGTGGCTCACAGAGAAGAGTCCGGGCTTAGTAGTAACTTTTCTAGATGCGTGAGTGGAATGAAACGCTAGCATGAAGTAAGCACGCTTTATACGGAAGGCATTGAGACATACACAGCCACGGTATCACTGATTTTACAGATAAAAGTACAAACATTCTTATTTTTCAAATAACTACTATTGTAAGTTATAGGATGGACAGGGTAATGCCGTGTAATCCACAGGAAAAAAGTCTAACTGCGAGTTGCAACTCAGTATAAAGATGCGAATATCAAAATCTCTGGGTTGTGGCAAGAAAAGTTGGAAGGGGAATCCCATCCCGGAGACCACTGTTTTTGTTACTCTCTCTTGGACAAAGTCCATCTTGCTTAGGAAAGGGTTCTGTGCCTTGACACAATTCAAGTGATCTGGGTAAAGTGTCCTGCAGGGAAGGCTGAGCTCTTGGGATCCTCTGCTAATTGATTTAATCAGCTTCAGGATTTTGGAGCATTACGTCTGAGCTGATGAAGGATCAGTGAGCCAGGGGCAGGCAAGAGTTGATGAGAAAGTGGAGAAGTGCCTGAAGCCTCGGTTCCTACTTGCCGTGACACGTGTAGCAGGGATCTCGGTTACGCATGAAGATTGTCACAGCCAAAACAAGCTAAATTCAATTTCTGCCTCGTAGAGACAGTTCAAAGAGCAGGTATTAAGCTTATTAAGTGAAGAAGATCCAAGTGGCGCTATCTACTCCTGATCTAATTGTTCTCCAAGAGAGATAGTGTTTTTAATAAGCTTGCAACAGCTTCTGCCTTTCAGCAAATTAAGTAAGTGGGTCATTTCTTCCTTCAGCTAGCTTGAGGGTGAGGGAAGACTGTCACTGTTAAAGCTAATGTGGCTTTTATTCAAGTTTAGAGCAGGGGATCTGTTGAGACTTTTTAGCCTTGGTGTGCTTATAAGGCAGACGGCCACAAGAAGAGCTTTGAAGACATTTTTACTGCAAGAGTCGTACTGCTACATAGGCAAAAAAAAATTAAAACCGTCCTGCTTCTTCCTATGAAAAATATTTACTGTACTGATATTTATAGCACGCAAAAGCATTTCAGTGCTGCAGGCCTGCCTTTTGCTGAATAAAACAAAGCAAGAGCAGTATTTCACTTAAGTTTTCCAAAAGAGTCTGCAAAAAATATTTTAGAGTAATTACTGGAATAAAAATACGAAGCTGACCTGGAACTTATCAGTTAATTTCTGTGTCTCGTCTACCTTTTATTAAAACACAGCAGAAAGGGTTCACCATTGTGCTATATAGCAGGGATGTGTGATTTTCTTTCTGAGTATGATATTAAGAATTGTGATGGGGAGAGTCCCCAGCCTTTTCAGTTACTCCACCCTCCCCTCGCCTTCAAAATTACCCTTTAAGGACATGAAGCAGTGAACATGTACTGTCACATGTCCAGGGTGAAATAAGAATCCCAGCCCTTTCCACTTCAGACGAGCTCTGCAGTGATGGGCAATACACAACTCGTGCCGTTTCTCCACAGTTTGGTTTCTTTTGTAGGAGAGTTAGCGTTGAAAGGAAGGGTCCGAGTAAAATGGCATAGGAATCGTCCGGATACCACATACCATCACCCTGTGGGACTGACGGTGGGCGTTTTGTAGCTGCGACAGTAGCTCCTGCTGGTAAACAAAGCCCCCCATCATCGGTGCTATGGCTCTGTGCCCTGGCCGTGGTGCAACAGTACCGCATTGATGGTCACCCTTGGCTGGCCTTAGAAAAATGGAGCTGCTTATGCAAAACTAAAATGGAAAGTAAGGGCTTTTTTGTTGGTGGTGGGTTTTTGTTTGTGTTTGTTTTGTGGTTTTTTTTAAATACCGATCTGAGTACGGTATTGTCTTTGCTCTCAAGTCACAGCTTTCTACCACAAGTGTAGTTTCTTCTAGAAACTGCCAAAAGGGTCTGAAGTTACACTCCAGCTTCTGGCGTGACTTTTTGCAGTAGGTGAGCAAGGATTTGACTTACTTACTAGTGGTACCATCTCACAGGTCTACATTGTGGTGTTGCTTTTGAAAGTGTTTAGCTACAGATGACTAGCTACCTCCAGTAACAGGCAATTCTATTATTTCTCCTTGCAAAGACCATTTGAGGGAAGAGCCTGGGAGAAGATACAACCCTAAAGGAGAAGTGCTGCATCTCACCCCCTCAGAGAGCAACTGAGGGCAGCCAGCACCACAAGAAGGAAGCTGTCGCAGTCTAGCTGGTATGAAATGCTTATGGCAGGGATTTTTTCAAAGGTCTGCTTTCCTGTGGGGCCTTAGGAACGTCTCATCTCTGGCCCAGAATCTCCCCCAAAGAAGCCACCCCTTCTGGCTTCCAGGGGTACAATGTGCTCTTTCTGAAATTTCAGCTGCAGGAGGCCCTGGCTGGCCAGTAGTTGATACGTCACATCTGCCTGGTAAAGAGTATTCACCAGAGAAGTCGGGCTCCTCGGTCGTAAAATCCTTTCTGTCTGGGGAATTTCAAATCCACACTTTCTAGAGGAGTCATGCATCCAAGGCTGGTTAGAGCTAGGGCCTCAGCTCCTCTGGAAGCAGATCGTCGCCCTCGTCCTGCGAGGGTCAGGAACACGTGCAGAGCATGTTACGGCTGTGCGACAGAGCACTCCATTCGTCTGCCTGAAAGGGAGTGTGTTTGTGTGGGAATTTGGGACTTCAAGTTACCACACTCTGTACTTTGCTTACCAGTAACGCAACTACAGTAATTTATGAGCTGTGTAAAGCACATACTGTGGTATTTCTTGGTCTTCAAATGACGTTTTAAAAGAAAGCGACAAATACAGCTGCCTGTTGTGAGGAGCCAGCTCTGCTAGCCATACTTAGCAGCCCTCAGGGAGGAATACTTGCACCCTGCTTTGCAGCAGGTTTGTAGCTCCACACAACTGCCGGAAAGAGTAATATTTACAGTAATACAGGATCTAGGCTTCATCTTTAGCTAGGGGAGAAAGCAGCTTAACATCGCTAAAGGTAACTCTTTTCCCTACAGACTTACTGTGGAATTTGGGCATCTCAAGTTTGAGAAAGAGCGCGTGCCGTGAAAGCAAAGCAGCAGCTGTGCCACCTTGTAAGATTAGGACTGTGGCGTCGGGGGAAAGAGGTCTGGAATGGGTAGCATCACCACTAACTTGAAGCTCGAACAGTCACTAGTTGGGACAGATCACCTACTTATGATAGGGAAATGAAGAAGATAGCAGCACAGACATTACTTTTTTTTCCGAAGACTTTTATTAATAAACACCTGGAACATTTCAGAGTTACTATGGGCCTTACTTTCCATGGAAGTACTGCTTTATTTGCTCTGCCTCATCTGTCCCAACTATCTAAATGTCAGCCCAACTCCCAACTGTTGCCTCTCTTCCCTTCTCTCTCCCTACCTCATTTTCCAGCATAGTGGCATGTTTACAATCCATATAGGCAATACTTATGTCATACCAGTGAGCACCACTCCATGCACAAGAGTTACTATACTAACACAGCTCCGTTGTAGCCTAGGTGCTCAGCCAGAGATCCCGTGGGCCACAGAAAGAGGCTCCTGAACATGCTGCTGTATGACTTCAAGTCAGATGCAGGATCACCAACTTCTCTCAATAAATAAATTTTCTCTTTTAACAGGTTCCAGTGTAGCTTTAGATTCTGAAGATAAATAAAGGAAAGTCTTTTCAACGTGAAGATTGGCCCTTTACTGAAGCAGCAAGATTGACGAGACTACAAATTTAAACCATTTAGAAAAGTAATACTTGAAGCAGAGGAGGAAATACTCCCTGGTTAGGTGTGTCCTCTGGAGGGAAGCACAGAAGAGACAAGGGAACAGTCACTGTGTATACACACCTACAGGCCGTACGCGTCTAATGGACACATGCACATTCATCTGGAAAAGTGAGGATATTACTATATGACGGAGAGTAATTAGCCCCTATTTCCTTACCTGCTCTTACCGGAGGGTGCCTTCCTTGCGCTGCGCTATTATCCATTCACTTTTAATGAAATGATCACCTCAAGTCATGTAAAAATGAGAAGACAACACTAGAATGAGCTTAGATTTGTTCATGGCTAAACTGCATTAAACTTCCTTTGTATTGCCACAGAAAAAGGTTTAAGAGAATCTCACTAAACAGTCGAGCCTCGTTCCCTTTGGTACTTGCACAAGCTTAACATGAAATAAATAAAATTAGCATGCTGTCAGGGCAAGTTGGTTTACAAACACAAGTGTTTTGATTTCAATACTAAGGCCTCCCCATTCATTAGAGGATTAAATCCTTAAACACAGGGGTTAGTGAAAGGATAAAGCTCATTTGCCTTCCGGTTTTCAAACCTCGGCATGGCAAGAACACCACGACGAGAACACTGACTCCTTTCTTCCTCCCTTGGAGGCTCCAGGTTAACAAGCGCTGAACGGCAAGCGTAACACCAAACAAGTGCCCAAAATAATGTTTAGTCAACAGTATTTCCTCATCCTTCAATAGCTTCCAGCTTCAAAAGTTTTCTCTAAAATAAAATAGTGGTGAGTTAAGACACTGCAATACCAGGTGGCATTCCAACACATCACAGCAGTCTGTCAGGGTCTTGATTAAAACTAAAGTCACACACCAGAGACAGGTGATCGGAAGGGTAATTGAATGATGGCAGCCTGTTGGGCCCAATTTGCTCTTCAGTCAGCAAGCCCAGGGCTGAGTTCACGTTCAAGGCATGCTGGGAATACCAGATATAATCCAGCGTGTGCCGGCACTCTCCCGAGGGCCGGATCTTCCAGGTGGTGTATGGGGGC
This sequence comes from Pandion haliaetus, assembly GCA_013401275.1. NCBI lineage: Eukaryota > Metazoa > Chordata > Aves > Accipitriformes > Pandionidae > Pandion > Pandion haliaetus. Next base: position 351,585 of record VYZV01031094.1, on the reverse strand, counting down.
TCTGACTGCCCGTCGGGGCTCAGCAGCTTGTATGCACTGTTTAAGTTGAGGCTGGAGTTGGAAAACTCTCTGTAGACCTCCTCGGTAGGCTCCGCATTGAAGTCTCCGCAGATGATCAGGGGGATCTTTGCACCTTGGGTAATACTCTTCAAGTTCTGGAGGAGATCGCAGCCTTGTGCGGACCGAAACCTCTCCCAGCCGGTACGGGCTTTCAGGTGAGTGACGGCAATGCAGAACAGTCTTCCAGTTTCATTGCACTTCAGCGTCTGAGCTATGGCCACTTGGTTGGTCTTCAGCTTCATGGCGGTTAGCCGGATGTTAGCACTGTTGATGAGCTCAAAGCGGTCCTTGAGGAAAAACAAGGCGCAGCCATCTGGCCCGTTGTTCTGCTCCACATCTAGGCACGGGGACCACGGCTTCGGGAAGAAAGTACACTGGTAGCCGAGTCGGCTGAGGAGTGGCTCAAACGTGTCAAAGTAGTGGTCGACTTCTTGCAGGCACAAGATGTCAGGCTTGTAGGCAAGGATTTCCTCCAGGATGAGGCACTTCCTCTCCTCCCATTTCAGAGCTTCCATGGGGCACTGAACAAAGTTGTCTTTGCCTTCTCCGAGAGCTGAAATTAGTGGGGGGTGGGGTGGGGG